>CABEEJ010001899.1:55702-131324 GCA_901482245.1 Timema douglasi
AAAATATCACTTATGAGCAAATTTTAAGATTAAATAATTTTTTTTTAAACATGCGCCTCCCCAAATTAAGGGCTCCAAATTTGGGGATGTTCATTTATCATTACACAAAAAAATATTTTTTAAAAAAATGTTATTTTTTTGTTCTTTATTTAAAGGCACCTACCACACACAAATTGTTTAATAGATTGATAAACACAATCTGTGTGTGCCCATTTGTTGCATACCACACATCGAACCCAATTCTCACCTTCATGGTCATCAGAAAATAATACTGCACAAATAATACACTCTGCATCAGATTCACTTTCACTTTCCAAATAAAGATCGTCATCAGAATCAACTGGTGAAATATTATCCTCAGATTCTGTTGAATATTCCGAATGTTTGGCAGCCCTTTTATTATGACGGTAAACTGGTGTTTTCAATTCAGAGCATTTCTTGATAGTCGTAGTCTTACCGTTTCTCTTTGGTGAAGGACCCTTTTCCTGCGACTCTGCTAGCTGTTGTTTATAAGGTTAACCGGTGATGAGCTGGGCTGATCCAGTTCAGGACTTTCTTGTAGTAGGCTGAATTTTTAGAGTGGGAACTGATTTGACGTTAGACGCCCGGATAAGCCTTATCTGACGTGGCGTTGTTACAGGAACAGGATCAGGATAGTTGCTTGTATCCATTGCTCTTTTAAATACAGTTTTATTGTCAATAAAACTAGATTCAAATATTTAAATGGACAGACTCAAATAATCTAATCATCATCATCATAATAATTAATATACTATTAATGTTATTATCTTATATTTCAGAGTAATAATTTTTAGCTTGTGAAAATAAACATTAATAAATGAATTGCTTTTTATACATACAAAATAAAAGGGAAATAATTTTTGTTTAAAACACATTTTTTTTAAATAGTTTTTTAACTTATTTTTTCTACTAAAGGCGAGTGGAACATTTGAGATCAAGTTAATGCAAATGATGAGCTTCGGGATAAAAGAAATTAAATATCTTTAAAGACACACTGTTGCATCTTTAATAAATGATACAACAAAATCGCACAAGCATTTTCATATTGTGGATTATAGCTTTGAATAAAATTTTCGAAAATTTATTTTCAGTAAATTACCCTTTAATAAGTTTCCTCATAAAAATAAATACATCATCTGGTTGTTCACAAAAACACTACTGCTCAAACATTTTCTACCAACTTCAAATTTTCTAAATAAGTAATTTATAAGTTAAATACCCTCCTATCATTTGTAGTTTGTAAAAGAAAAATATTATTATTGATAATGAAAACTATTTCCAAACATACATTTTGAAATCATTCTTAAAAACAAATTTTGAAAAAAAAAATAATCATATTTTCTATAATTTGTCCTTAAATATTTTACGTTGGAAAAATTAAAATAAATGGTTATTGCTAACTTGAAATAATCCCCTGATACCGATTTCTAACAATTTCCTTGGATATATATATTTTTAAAATCAAATTTTACAAAAATCATTCGTCAGTTAACTTCTATAAAAGTATATTTTTAGAAAAACAAATATACATATTACATGGTTATGAAAATGTAACACCCATATAATATGTAGTTATTAACAATATAATATGTATATGTGTAGTTATTTATAATGCAAAATCTTTATATAGTTATTTGTAATGTAAATAGCGATGTATATATCTTTAAGGAAAACCTCTTTATCCCTTTTTGAGGTAATTTATAATATATATTTGGAAAATTAAATAAAAGTTGAACAAAAATCATATAAAAGGAAAAAAAACAAACAATATGGTTGTTACATTGGAAATAAGTTTTTTGATTTCTTCTTTTAAGAAGTTGCGTTGTGCGTTTATCAATCTTCCCTGATGCATTCCGATAGAATGAAACCTATGTAGGGGGATTGGGTGTTAACGGTCGATTTTCTTAAAGAGGCAGCTAATAATTATTTATCCAGTGGCAGCAATGTATTTTTATTTATTATTTAGCATAGAGTCTTACTACCCGTTCGGGTTATACGATTTAAGTACTAATTACGCTAGGTTGAGTTAGAGGAAGTGAACCTGCGTTTGCGTTGAGGGAGAGTGAAAAACAATTTAGGAATGACCACCCCCAGTTAACCTGACCGAGATTCGAACCTCGATCTCCCCGTCCTCAGCAGTCGAGCTCAACACGACTAGCGCGTTAGCCAACTACGCCACTGAGGCTGGTGGCAGCAATGTAAAGTGTGAACTGTGTTATTTTCATAGTAACAGTCATCCTGTGTTAGTTAACTTTTATATTATTTCCATCCATCTTTACTGTACCTTCTTCCACACACACACACACACACACACACACACACACACACACACACACACACACACACACACACACACACACACACACACACANCATACACATACACATACACATACACATACACATACACATACACATACACATACACATACACATACACATACACATACACATACACATACACATACACATACACATACACATACACATACACATACACATACACATACACATACACATACACATACACATACACATACACATACACATACACATACACATACACATACACATACACATACACATACACATACACATACACATACACATACACATACACATACACATACACATACACATACACATACACATACACATACACATACACATACACATACACATACACATACACATACACATACACATACACATACACATACACATACACATACACATACACATACACATACACATACACATACACATACACATACACATACACATACACATACACATACACATACACATACACATACACATACACATACACATACACATACACATACACATACACATACACATACACATACACATACACATACACATACACATACACATACACATACACATACACATACACATACACATACACATACACATACACATACACATACACATACACATACACATACACATACACATACACATACACATACACATACACATACACATTCACACATACACATACACATACACATACACATACGCATACACACACATACACATACACATATATATATATATATATAAAATTTATGTAACTTGAAATATACCAATTTCTAAACAAATCGCTTTAAAATATTCAATTCAAACAATTTCAGAATTTCCCCCAAAAAAATAATTTAATCTATACAGTCCTAATTTTCATTTCAAACGCTCCACAGATATGCATTTTAAACAAATTTTATAAAAGCATTTTCAAAATATTTCTAAGTTTTGAAAATAATTTATCATTAAACTGGCCTTTAGCAAATTTTCCCTTGAAAGCTATGCACACAGCGTTATTAGGAGAGAAACACTCCCTAGATATTCCTTTTAAATAAAATTGTTAAAGTCATTAAAAAAAATTGTAATGGAAAAAAGAAAACCTCATCGATATACTACCCATTTGAGGACTAGTGTCAAAATAAAAATAATTTCCCAATGTTTTTCTCTATAACATAACACATATTAAACCAAAATTGAACTAAATTCATCAAACAGTTCCACATGTGTGGTCAGGCAAAGAAATGAGGCAAAAAGATAATTATTGTAAATTACACTTTTTTGTATTCGAACACAGATAAAACGTAAGGATTAAGAATAATTTCAAAGGGAAAATTTTCACAATAGCAATATTATTTTTTGATATGAGAAAGTAAAAAAATACAATTTTTGACTTTGAAAATTCATTTTTAAATGGCTCATTAAATTGGAGATTGGAGATAGCCACATATAATCATAGGAAATTGTAAGATATGTTTAGAATTGAAACAGTGTAAGTAAAAGTTTATAATACAACTCGCAGATGACAGCATCTATCTGGATTGCTGTTACAAATGAAATGGTGTAAGTCAGACTTACGCCACTTCAAAAGTTAAGACGTACGTTCGTGGTTTAGATTATAATGGTTTGTTACAACATGTTCAGCCATAAAATGGACAAGTTATGTGACGTTTCTGAGGGTGAATAATAATCTTATGTTTATGATGCAGATGAGGACAAGAATTATGAGCCAATTTATGATGATGACTCAAATAGTTCAAGTAAGACCACTTTAATTATTGATTACAGTTTGACTAGAGTCAAACCATGATATGACTTTAAGGTTATGAATGATTCTTCTGCATTAATTTGTCTATTTTCATTAAACATATAAAATGTAATTTAATTTAACACTAACCATTATTAAATTTCTTCTCAATTAAATTATGATTATTTTTTTAAATCTAAAATTTATCACACAATCTCATACTTAGGAAAAGGACCCTCTTTTCATTATGGGTAGATAACTTAAGACCCGACATGAGATCCCTTTTAACTAAAATGAGAATTGCTCTTTAAAAATATATTTTTCTGCATTCTAGTGGTGTTTCAAGTAACTATTTAGAACATTTACTAAGAAAAGAATGTCGTATTAATTTTTATCAACTCTGGCAACAAGAGGTGCCTTTTGATAATGTGGTTAAACAACAGTAAATTTTTGCCTACAGTAGGTCCCTTTTATACCTGTGTATTTTATACATTATAATATATCTATTAAGCTATTACATTATTTAAAATGTTAATGTAAACAATACTATTTATTTTATAAGGTCATGTTTATTATTTTTTGTGAGGTTATGTTTTTTTAAGTGTCTTCTGAGATAAGCAAAATAAATAATATTTTTGTAGTGCAAAGCTTTAAAAATGTTTTTTTCTTTCAAAACACCCTATTTACACTAAATATATCTTTAAAACCTTAACTCAGTCAAATTTTAAGATATCTGTGTAAACTTGGTGTTAATTAATTAGCATTTTAAACTCTGCAAGAATATGTAAAATACCCAAATTACAAAATTCTGACAAGAGGTCCATTTATTTTTCCGTATTACATATGGGACTCTACAGTTTGTATCACATTTTAATGGTAGCTTCATCCTAAGAGAATTTTATACTACATATGTATTTTAAAATAATTTATCCTAAGTCTCTTTACGCATTTTTCTTTTACAGGTGTTCCATTTGATCAAGAAAGCACAAATAGACAGAAAACACAGAATGTAGAAGCATGTGTGGAAGAAGACATAACCGAGGGAGGATACGCCAGCAGAAATGAGTAGAGATGGGAAGAGTGCATCACGAAAACGGCTGTGAAAACCAAACATCATTAAGCTATCGCAAAGAAACTTATTAACAATGGTAAGAGCTACACAAATCAAAGAGCAAATTTTGTATCTGCTAAAGAATTCAAAAATGGTAACTGTAACTGCCCTAAAAATTCACTTCTCACATTTCCGGAAGGAGAAATAAAAATATGGCTGTTAATGTTTGGAATATAGGCAATTTTAAACAATAGAATATATTTTTATGTGTTCTGATCCATCATTCTGATATGAAACAAAGAAGGCCACGGGACCAGTCCAGGCCAGGAAGAAAGGTAACATATTTATACTATTTGCAAAAGTCGGATAAAACTACTCGTGTTTGTAAAAGGTTTTTCTTACAAACATTTTCTTTATCTTATGATAGAGTTTCTAGGGCCCTAGAAAAAGTGCTCCAAAATAAGTCACCTAGAGAAGACCTGCGAGGAAAGCAACAAAACGAACGAAAAATAACAGATGATGAAATTTCAAAAATAACTGACCATATAAACCATTGGTCCCCAAACTTTTTATACCTTAGAGCACATTCAAAACTAGTGCGGCGGGCACCAATTACTTTTTCAAGGCAAATTTACTGACTCTCCCCAGACTTATGTCAGCCTCAATGCTATATACACGGGCCGGTCAACTGCCATGTTAAGTTTCCAACAACGATTGTGACGTTACATGTGGTTGTGGGTGATACTCAAGGCCGTAGCCATAGGGGGGAAGGTGGGGCTTCAACCCCCTCCAAGTTGAGAAAAAATTAAATTTAAAAATACTGCTATATTTACGGCTTTAACAAGATCAAAATAAAAACACTTAAGGAACTATTTAACTTATCACCACCATTTTGGTACTTGGGTACATTTAAATATATATATATATATATATTCTGTGTTTATTGAGGCAAACAAGCTGGGTAGACCCATGCCAAGATATTTACAAAGGAAATCGGAAGTATTAGCATGTTATTAGTGAGTAGAATGATATTCCCGAGTAATAAAGTAAACTTTGTAAATGAGCCGGCAAAAAGAGGAATCAGAAGGGGGTGGGTATTGGAAATAGGAGGGGGCTTTCAATCACAAACTTCTTGAGAACAGTATACCTGGAGATAAGCGCAAACTTGATTTTTGTCAGAAAAGTGACAGTTTAAAATTATTAGTCAAGAACATTTCAGCTGTGGTCAAAAAGTGGCGGGCAGACGCCAAAGGCTTGGCGGGTGTCACGGCACCCGCGGGCATAGGTTTGGGGACCCCTGAATAAAAGGTTTTTCTGCATTTCAAAGACACTATACTAGTAAAGACAACTCACAAAGTAAGTACCTTTCTCCTTCTTTGGACATAAGAAAAATTTACAACTTTCATGTAGATATTTGCAAGGAAAAAGGTGTACTACCTGTTAAATAACACTTTTATAAGTATATATTTAACACTAGGTTTAATTTACATTTGCATACACCACGTAAGGATACCCGTAAAATCTGCTATCTTTATAAAAATAAAATTGTTGCTGAGGATGATCAACAGAAAATATATGAATTAGAAATTCAACACCAGCTTCATTTGAGAAAGGCTGACAGAGCCAGGGAAAATTTGAACTAAGGCAAAGAAAAAAAAAGGCTGAAGTCTCAGAAATTATTTATACTTGCACAATTTACCTTCAGAAGGTATTGCATTTCTATGATTTAACAGTATCAGAGGCATAATATCGCCGAATCATGTATTGCTACAAATTGGGAATCCCTGATGTAGCAACAGGTCAAGCAGTACTCTATATATGGAATGAAACTGTAGCCTCGAGGAGGTCACAAGACATTTCATCTTGCCTTGTAAAGTATTTAAAAGCCATTGTAGCAAACAAAAAACACATAATAATATACAATGGCACATGCACTGGTTATAACCGGAACATAGAGTTAGCATTGATGCTAATGATATTAACTCAAGATACTAACATTGAAGTAATTGACCATAAACTTATGATTTCGGGTAACGTGTACCTTCTTAATGATGCGGAATTTGGACTAATTAAAAAGCAGCAGGAAACCTAACTTTTTTTGTTCCCAATGATTGGTATGAAGTAACGACAACTGATAAGAAAAAGAAAACATTCATGGTTGTTAAAATGCAACAAAAAGATTTTCTTTCAAAAGCATAACTGGAAAAAAACATTACAAACCATAAAAAAGACAAGGAGAATCAAGATGTAAATTGACTCTCAATCCAGTGGTTATGGTATGAAAAGAAAAAGCCATACACAATCCTGTACAAGAACACCCTTGACACAGAAAGGAGTTTTAATGCCTTAATATCAGACCAACTAAACCAGGACGAAAAGTTTATTTCCGATATGTTAACTTGAGGCGACTCTACAACAATAAAATTCCAGTAAGTAATCTGAAATTGCGAGGCATGTTATACCTTTTAAAATAGATACCACCAATGCAACACACTTTCTTCACATCCCAAAAAAGTGACAGAGAACAAAAAAGACAGTGGGTTAGTCTCCTGTGAGTGAAGTTACTGAAGATGTTTATTAAAATCATTTTCAAAGAATGACTAAAAGTATTATTTAACAATTTTTGTGCTTAAAACTGTTCAATTTAAATAAAATGTTTGTTTTCCTGCCAACAATAATATTGTGTTTGTTTTTCTAAGTAAACTTTGCAATTAAATATAATTTCTAGTGAAGAATGGACATAATTAAAGTGGTGTAATAAATTTTGTCCAAATAAAATTAGTATTTTGTTGAGTTTTAAAGTGGTCTTAGTCATTTATAGCAATATTAGTTTATAATGGCATATTTATTTGAAGTACATTTTGAATTAACAAGTCTCTTTGATGTCCTTTATGGGTAAAATATATCAGAATCTTATTATTCTAATATTAGATTTGATAATACATAAAAATGTTTAACTCCTTGTCCTAAAAATTTAGATAACAGGACTTAAACTACTTACATTCTCAACACCTCGTTATATCCTACGTTACCCCCTAAAGGTAGCTAGCATTCCTTGAACTTTTCTATTAGTGAGTTGCTCACAGGATTGGGCCTTATTGTAATCCGTCAAGGAAGCAAAGTGTGAGTGTATTTTCTTTTCTTTTAATCCATGCTATAATGTTTTATACAAAATAAACAAAAACTACATTTAATGTGTTTGTATTTAATAACATCATAAATCAATACAAATGTCATAAAAGATTTAACATAGAAAAATGTCACACAATAAAATAATTGATATTTTAAAATTGTTTGATAATCAGATTAAATTTCTTTGTAAAGTATTTGCTCACATTATGTTTAAAATTAATGGCCTAAAGTATTAACGGTCTTTATCTAAATATAGACGTGTAGCTAAATCAATATGTATACTCAAAGTAATGGAACAATAAATGTTTTATTTACCTTTTTAATCTCATCAATTATTAGAAATGTTCTTAAAAACATATAAATATTAGTTGTATTTCTTAAAAATGGTGAAGAACCAAAACAAATTTTAAAAGATATTAAAAATATACTAAGCATATTTAAAGAATTTAAATATATTAGATTGGGAATGAATTTAATTATTTTATATAGATTTAATTAGTTAAACTAAATAAAAATAATTAATTTAAATTTATCGAATATATAGTCTTATATATTTATACAAAATTAAAATCCTTTATAAATGTATAATCTAAATACAATATTTTTGTTTCGCATTTTACATAAATTGTATAATTTGCGTTTTTCATGAAAGTTATAAAACGTATCTTACTTGGTTCTAATGGGGTTTTGTTTATAAGATGGAGCCATATTGTTATTAGTCAAGATAAGCATAATATAGTTTAGGTAAATGGTAAGGAACATAACTTTAGCAGCTTATATAAACTTTGTTACAATATATATATATATATAACATAACTTTGCCGTTTATAAAAATATTTAAAAAAATCACATTTAACTTATGTCCAGCCGGACACAAAACCTTGGGCTTGTATATAATTAGCTTAAATTTCTTGATGCAATATAATTATCTGATAATATAATTGCTATCATATTTCATGACACAGTAGGTTTCTATATATGAGTATACATAAATAGCTTAGAATGTCTATATAATAAAGGAATTTGCTTTTAACAATAAAAAATTATTTTAATTGTGTATTTTGATAATAGTACAATTTTCCATTCACTATAATCATTTATCCTTTAATGTCCTAACTTTAATGAAATTCGTCACTTTAAAAAACACAAGAATGACAAAAAAATGTATAAATATATTGTGATTATGATATGGATTCTAACTAACGCTAAAATGGTTATTGAGGATGAATATTTGTAGTTATTAATACATACTTTGTTTAGTTACCCCTCTAACAATACAAATAATAAACTCGATATATTGATAAATTTATATTGTATTATGTCTCTTTTAATTTGTTTCAAATTGAAGGCAAGTAAGTAATGAAAATATTATATATTAATAAACTGTAAGCTTATCACAAAACGCCTGTGTGTATACAAATAATTATAAAAATTAATAACATACAATAACAATAACACTTATTTTTAATGTCCATCACATGATATGTACAAACATTAGTACTTAAATATAAAGGAGTTTGATTCAAAAGATCAACGCAAATGCTTTATTCTTGTTTTTTAACTTGATGTTAAATATATTAGAGCAAATTTGTCTTTCGTTTCCTATCTTTTCCAAAGATTATGTACTTTGTTTTGAACCAATTTTTTTACACGATGGGTGGTAAAAAACATATTTTGAACTAATATATTACTTAATATGTTAGAAAATCATTACCAGTCTCTCATCTTAAGTCTCGCTACCAATTTAATGACCTCTTAATATGAAATCTTAATCTCGCTCAATCGATATTATGTTCAGGATCTTCCTCTATTTGCGTCGACGGCACCATAGGTGGTCTGAAACCACCATACTCGATGCACAATTTCTTAGGGTGAGAGCGTTGACCTCCCACGCTCAGCGTCCTACTGCTGGATGGTGTCAGATGAAGGGATGGTCCTGAATGAAATGCGTAGGAAGGTCTCGATCTGACGGGAGCCTGTTCGGCGTATACAACTCTAGTCTTCAAAGATGATCCTAGAGTTGATTCTTTCCGGTAGGCAGACGATACCCGGGATGAAGTCTTTGTAGAAGATTTAGCTCCGTTTATATATATAGGTTGATACTCCCTGTAAGGTACTGCCACGACATGGGGGTACGGAACGTAATGATGTACAGGTACACGCACAGGGTGAGGAACGGCATAAGGCACTGGAAAAGGATGCGGAACAGCGTAAGGCTTAGGGTAAGGCACAGGCCTGTCTACTGCGACGAGCTTAGTCACCTCAACAGGGAACAAATGAGGAACGGGTACGGGTCTATCCACGGCAACTAGCTTAGTGTGCTCAACATGAACTGGTTTCTCAACCTCCACGAATTTGGTTCTTTCCACAGCTACGGGTTGATATACTGGGACAGGCCTTTCTACCTCAACAATCTTTGTACTTTCAATGTGTATTGGTTTTTCTATTTCAACTGGTACAGGGACTGGTTTTTCAACTTCCACCACCGTGGGGGCATCGTTGTGTACCTGTACAACCTGTATTTTGCTGTGTGCATTATTGTCAAGGTATTGACCAAGGTTCACTTGCTTTACAGATTCGTAAAAATTCTGATGGCTTTCCCTTATTGAATCTAGTTCTGTTCTTTCTTGTGAATAACTCGATTGCTGGCTATAATCAGATTGGGCCTGAGCAGCAGCTGATGCTTCTTCCACTAATTGGTTATGTTGGCTCTGAGATACACTTTCGTCAATGCGAAGCTTTTTTCCATATTGGGTGCGAATGTGGTTTTCCAATTCTACTACCTCTTCTTGCGTGTATGCTTGAGGCTGTGGAAGATGTTCAACCAATGTTATCTGGTCTCTTATCTGACCGGATCCAGAATTATATTCTTGCTGTGCTAGATTACTCTGCAGTGTATCTTGATTTTGAGAAAATTGTTCATTATATTTTGCTGTCTGAGTTTCACTGTACGTTGTCTGACCTTGATTGTATCCGATGAGAACCTGGTTTTCCCCTAAGGATTGTTGCTGACCAAACCTTAATGGAATAGATTTCTGGATCTCAACCAAAGTCTTTGCCCGTGCTGTCACCTCATCCACTTCTTCAACAACTTGTGGGACTCGTTTTACTTCTTGTTCAGGAACGATAATTGGTTGTTGTGAATAGTGGCTCTGGATATTCTCCTGTGAAGATACTAAAGACAGTTCTGCCTGAGAATGGACCTCAACCGAGGAACTAATTTGAGGCCTAGGTGTGACAATAATAGTCTGAGGAGAAGGGGATGCCACAGAGTAGCTTAATAATGGCCTGGGTGTGCTGATATACAAACTATTATCTTCACCAACATTTGTTGAGTCTAGCCCACTCGCTGAAGAGGAGTATCTATATGAAGACGAAGAATCGGCTGAAGAAGAGGCGTACAAAGGCGTCGCTTGACTCGAGGATGCGTATACAATCGGGCTAGGGGACACTATTTCAACCTGTTCTTGTGTTTTCTTCAGATTGGCGATTACAATGGGTCTAAACGTTGAATAGCTCAACGGGGCTGGAGTTGGTGTTACAGAGATAATCTCCTCTTTTCTTATTTCACTGTAGGCTAGATTTCTTTCTTGTTCTACACTCGAAGAAGTTACAGATTGAATTGCGTTTCCAGCAAGGTTTTGGTTTTGGGGTAGCTTTGTGCCAAAGGGTATTGCTGAGTTGGTGTCTGCTACGTACGCTGTGATTCGGACGTCACTAACACCATCAGTAACAGCTACGCCACTTCCACTAGCGTAGTTTTGCTCATTAGAATATTCTTTAGGTAAATACGTGTTTGAGTTGGTCTGATAGATCGAACCTTGTTGGGTATTTAAAGACGTGCGCCCACTCTCTAATTCAGAGGATCCGGTTACTTGGTAAGATGCAGATGATGCTGGGGACGTTTGTTGATAATAAACGGGATTATATGATGCAGGGCCTGTGATGGGAGCTGCATGATTTATATAAAGGGTACCCCCTCCTTGAGCTTGAGTCCTTTGAGAAGATGAATCGATTTCTTGTTGATATGCTGACGAATCATATTGATTCACTCCTAAAGATGACTCCGTAGAATGTTGATATGTTGCTGATGATCCATCTGGGATAGCGCCGTTAGAAGTGATGATTACGTTTGGAACTTGTTGTCTTTGTTGCAAGACAGGTACCAACACCGTTGGACTTTGAGGTGTTACCACTGCTACCGGCTGGACTGTAGGCACTGCAGCCGTCAGTACTTGAACACCTGATTGAACGGGAAGTACATTCTGAGGAGATGATTGTTGCGTAAGACCTAAAGATGTAGCCTGTAACCACATAAGATCATAATAAACATTTAATCGTGTATATACAATGTACTTATTGCAATAAAATTTTATTTTAATGACTTTTAAATTTATTTCACATGCTTATAAAAGTATTTTAATTTTTTAGATAGTGTACTTTTAGATTAGTTCTACGCAATTAAAAAAATAATTACTTTTATGGCATCATATTAACCTTTTTGTTTGCTTGCCACATAATAATTTAATTTAAAATAAGATATAAAAACACTTTGTGAAAATATCCATGCTACTTGACCAATATTACAGTTAATACTATTAGGTAGAGTCAATAATACTAGTGATGATACTAGAAGCTTTGCTGGACCTAAAAATATATATCTCAATATTTTATTTTATTATTTCGACATATCTCTATGTTTAGTTTTATTAAAAATGTACCTGATATAATATATAAAATTATACTTTAAAAATGTGTATTGAGCGGAGTTGAAAACTAACACCTTGTCTTAACATGCTAATGTTTTATAAAAATACTAATCAGGATTTGTTCCAAGTCAGAGATTGATTCATCCACATGGCTCTCCCAATGCTTGAAAGCCATAACTATAATCAATGTCTCCAAGAGTGCAATCCTTTTGTTGAACAGTAGGTATATCAGGTACAAATATGGAGCTCGAATCCTGATTCGGTAACATTCATTTCCAAAACACTCAACTTAATTCTGATAAAAACAAAACAACCAAAATGAATTTCTACACGTTAGTGAAAGTAAGCTGACTGGAATTAGCATTAATACATCTTAAGTCTACACCTTAGTTTGTCAGGTTAATGAGTTGAAAAAATCTGGAAATTGTAGCTTACGGCTTATTATATATAAGTAGGTGAATGGGTTTGGTTGAGGGAGGTGACAACTAATCATCAAATACAGTAATGTGTTGGGCAACGATTGTGCGAATAGGAAAAAATGAAGGGTAAAGGATTCATAAAATACTCAAGACAGTCTTAAAATTATTTAAATTATATAATTTTGATTATATACTTAAAATAAAATCCAAATAAATAATTTTAAAAATATAAATCAAATCTTGTTGCTAAAATTTTCAGATGATTTTATCACAAAGGCCTAGGATGTATTCGTTAAAGCTTTTATAATAATGTTGAAGTATTAATATATCTAATATAAAGCGTACCCAAGTTGATGATACTTTCAATCCCCAAGAAATGTAGTCGGTACAAGAATGTGAGAAGTGAACGGAAAATTCTGTTATTATAGCTCATTTGGTGATGTTTCTGGTGTTAACGTAATTATTATTTGATCCTTTTAAATAAATGAAATGTTTTCCAGAAAAAAATGAGTTTCACGAATTTAAAAAGTGTCAATCTCACATGTATAGACGCTCTGAATTGACCAAACTAAAGTATCGGGAACCCTCTTGGTTTTCACCACAAACTCACCACAGCCCCGTTTTTTAGGGCCTTCACAGCCCTTTCTCCCATGGCGAATTGGGTCCTACTGGAACCATGGGCGTTGGTGCTACCATACGTCACTAAGGGATGGTACCCCCAGTCATCAACGAAGTACTGGACGTTCTGTCCCGACCCGGGGGTGTCAACGTAGTACAGTCCCAGGGCGAACTCGCCATCCCGCGTCTCCAAGTGACCCTGACGGCCTCCTTTGCCATCCTTGATGTCGTAGCCATACTCGTACTTGGGTGGGTGCTGTAACAGGGTCACGTTGGCTGTAGTGAGGAATATGGAATTTCCAACACCGTTGATTTCTTTAAAGCATTGTGCTTCTGATCGGTATTTTAATTTAAGAGTTTGGGATAATATTATGATATCTCTCAAAAATATAATTTTAAACTATTAAAGGTATAAATATTATTTTTTAATTTTTCCAATTTGAAACAAACTTTGTACTTTCGGAAATAGTTTTAAATATACCGGTTGCTCAATGTAAGGTAATAGAAGAGCACAACTAAATATTATCTATAACACTTACAGATGTGGTATAACTTATTACTATCCAAATACTTTCAATAAATACGTTCAGTACCAAAATCTTAATCTAGGGATTAAGAATGAAGAAGGCAGCTTATAGGAGGTACACTTGTATTACCATGAAGAGTATAAAGAAAACCCCTAATTGATAAATACTATTTAAGAAAGCACCTAACGTACTCATATTAAGTATTCAAACCATGACCTCTCATCAACGTAAATTTAAAGCTTAACACCTTTGATTGTAATATCAATATAATTTTGTTCAGATAAGAGAATAAGTAAATACACTATTATTGGGCTAAATTTATTACACATATCATGTAGAGCGGACAAACTTATTTGAGGTTTTTCCTATGAAAATTGGGTTCTAAGTTGTATAAAGATAAGAGTTTTAGCAGAAATTAAAAAAAAATACTAAAAATACTATATTTATATTACTGTATTCATACACCAAGTCATTTATTTTATATTATTAGTTACAATGATCTGGATTAAAGTTTAAAGCTCAAAAAATCTTCTTTAAGGATAGTGGGGGAATTGGAGATTGAATCCCGGCCAGAAGGTGTTTTTCTTACATTTCTTATTATTATTCTTTCAAAAAGGTTATTTAAAATTCTTAATTCCTTAACCATGACCCATTATTACAGTTAAATGTGGATAGCCCAGATGGATAATAAGGTGTTATGTAAAAAATTATATATTTATTGAATAATAAATTATTGGTTTCTCCTTTGGTCAAATGGGACTATTAACTGTTAGAACACTTTAATTCAGTTTGATACTTGTTATTATTCTTGTCTGTAGTTTTTTTTTTACACTAAAAAACTTCAAATTACATTTTAGAATATCGGACTTTTTACACTTCTCTAATAACCTATTTTAATGCTGAAATTTATTCATTATATCATATTCTATTTTAATATTATAATGATATTATAATATATTATTATACCTATGACAAATCAACTTACAATTATATTTAGATTTCTCTTCGGTTATAAATACTGTACTTAAATAAGTTTTATAGCGTGTCCTAACTCGAAACATTGTTCGTGCTTGAATGTAACCAACAAGTTTTACAGCAACTCATCGCACTCCAAGGATGACGTCACCAACGTTTTGTTAATCTCCTTCAAATCATTAGCATGACACCAAGCGTGAAAGTGCAAGAGTGGTAAGATTCGAAATTTTGATCGTATAGTTTGTATGGGTAAATTCAGCTTCATTTGGGAAGTCAAGTTTTAACTCACAACTCCTGTATTTAGAAACGATTATTTTTATCTCTTTAATAGTGGTTCTCCATTCTATCTCTACCCTACTTATTTGTGCCATACATGCACTTGATTTTTCTTTATTATATTTCATGCTAAGAAAGGTATGTTTGTGTTCAATACTAGTGAATCGACTCTTACAATTTTAATTATTTATGTACAAAAAAATATATTATTGACATTATTATTATTATCATTAGCACCGCGTCATACTACCCGTTAGGGTTATACGCACTTACGCTAATGTGTAATGGTAGGGTGATTGTGAGATGAAATGGAGGACCTACAGTTTAACGATGGAATCCAAACCACGGTGGAGGCCTGGCATTCCCCACATTCACAAGTTGTTATTAATATACAACTTTTCAGAGTTGAAGGAAGGGTTTGGCACTCACATAAATCTGTGCCCAGACCAAGGATTGAACCCCGCACCCCTAACATGGAGGTCCGAAACCTTACCCCTAGACCACCAGGTCACCGACCTTATTGACATTATATTATACTATTTAGTAAAGCAGGATACAATAAAGGGAAGTAATACTGCTATCTAGAAGACAAGATAAGCTTGCAATAAAAGTAATAAGGCTGTTCTTTTAAAGATCACATATGGTTGCAGTAAAGATGCTATCTTGTAGATTACTATAAAAGCTTAGTTTTACTATTTTACAGGCCATAGAAGATTTTATTAAAGCTAGTAGGTTTGCTGTATTACAGGCTAAAGAGACTACAACAGAGTAGTTATGCTTACTAACTTGCAATGGAAATAAATTGGACGGTAATTTATTTTAATATAATTCGATTTGTCAGTTTCAAATTAAGTTTTAGTTTTTTACAAGTTTACTAAGTTAATAGTATTCCTCGAATCTTTTACTATCAAAGATTATTAAAATTAGTATTTTTACATCCACAAAAAGAGTACCAAAATGACATCAAAAATTCGGAACACAAATCCTTTTATTAAATATTTATACATATATATTTTTATTGACTATTTTTATTGGGGCATTTAATGTGCACATTATAGATGCAAGCATATCAGCACATGACTTACAAACCTACCGAAGTCAGGGAAGTAGAATTAATAATAAACATTAAGTCAGAGCAACTAATTATTTCATCCTATTTGTTTCGCAGAATGAACACGAATACAGAATTATATAAGACTGTCAAAAACACCCAGAATAGAACTAATGTGGTCAACAATTCTTAACACTGAGCTGTGGCAAATGAGCTTGTATGATTTGTTTTGTTTTTTGTTTAGAGATCCTCTTTCCTAAAGATAGCTCTTTACACAGTAGTGATATCTACGCTATATTGTTTAAAGTTTTATGCCCTTGGGATGGAGGATCCTTTTTAAATGACCTCAACAATAAAAGGCTGGTGTAATTACTTTCTGGAGAAGCTTAAATCATTCATGTGGAAATCGTAAAACAAAGTTCACATCAGTAAATACATAAACTTGTGTTGGGATTAAAGTATCACGAAAATAAACTTAGTTTTGTAAATCAAATCGGGCTGTCTTAGACGTAGTTTTTAACTTGACACATTTGTTTAGTACATTTCAATAAATATATTTAAACTATATATTTCCATCAATTTTATAAAATTAAATTGGATTATAAAAGATAATCACATATACACTCTATATCTATATTGACTAAAATAGCATTTTTGTTTGAAACAATTTACTTGTCGTGCAACAAGTATGAAATATTATCAATTCACTTATACCATTAATAGTTTTTTTTAGCTGGTTTTCAAGCCAAATGCAGGTCAACAAAGTTTACAATAATTTAACTCAACAATTTTATAACATTAAATATAATTTCATATTTTAAATATCTTTGAATAAAACATAAAATTTAAGTTTTAAGCCAATATCTATCATAATCTATACTTCCAATCTGTTGTGAGAAGTAATTGAGATTAAAAGTTTATCTTACGTCAAACATTTGTTATTCTACCAAAACCCGTTCCCTGGAGATCTCAAACTGATGGCCGTATGTTCTAAATACGTCAAACTTTCATTGCACTTGGTCGCTTTTGAAAGGTAGGAAGGGGTTTTCATTTTGACTGTGGCTTAATAACGGTGATTTTTCCATACTCTCACTACAGTCAAACGTGATTTATCATTCTCAAAACTACCTTCATTTTTTTTTACCTCTAACAAAATAGCATCATCTTCTTTAGTTGACGCAATATCTAAACTCTATAAAGAGTCACTCTCACAATAGACTGGATTATTCTATGACGGGGATATCCGTGTTCAATTCCCGGTCTAATGTATTGAGGGAGTTTTCCCTAAATGGTTTTCCACTCCCTCTACAGGCAAATAAGTTTACACGTTCTCTCTATTCGACCTTCCTTAGCCCTTACATATTATTAGCGGTGAAAAAAATACATTGTTTAGATAAGAAACCACATAAATAATAATAATAAATAAAATATTTATGGCTGGTGTGAGCTACATAAATCTGAAGTTCAGTTTGTAGCGGAAATATTAGTTAGAACTAATGTACCGTTAGCCAGGGATCGCCCGAATATACCAATCGTACATCCATTCCGTGGAGGCTCTTTCCATGTAACGATGAGATGAGGGTTTAATGAAAGTGATTATGACGGGGGAAAATCCAACGAAGATCTTAACCAAACTTAAGCCTAATTTACCAAACCTAGATGATCATGGAAAGTATTCTCTTTTCGAGAAAATTCGCCCAGTACCACCCAGGAATCAAATCCGGTGACCTTTAGGTCAGCATCCAGTATCCCTTACCACATGCTCGGTTATTATAGATAATATAAAGGTGGGAAAATATAATATAATAATCTGAATGTCTATCAGACATGGCTTAAATCTATAAATAAATATTTTGTTTTAATGGAAAGTTGTTATTTTCCCGGTGGTTCGTTTGGAAGAGTTAGTTGTGCGTGTGAGGTGTAATTTTCTGTGTATCCGGATGCTGCGGGCTCTCTAGCCTCTGTATCCACTGCCCTAGATCAAGGTGGGGAAGACAGGGGGATAACTGGAGCAAATGAACGCCGACCGGTTGACAGATGATAGTCTTTCTCTTCCCGATCACTGACCGAGAGGAGCCTCTCACCCGAAGGAGAGCTACACGGAGCTAAAGACAGTGAACGAGCATTGGTCGGTGATCAATATCATTGCACCTACGATCGAAACTGTGAGATACTTTTATTTGAATCTAGTTTTGGATCGTGAGAGACTCTGATTCGAATCCTGTTTGAGGTCTAGAATTTTTTTTATTTGATTCGTGTTGGAAGTCATGAGAAACTTGAATCCAGTTTAGAGTCGTGAGAAACTTTGATTCAGGTCAGAATTTTGGTAATGAGATACTTTGGTTCGAATATAGTTTGGAGTAATGTGTGATTTTGATTCGAATCTAGTTTGGAACAATGAGTGACTTTGATTCTAGTCCAGTTTGGACTAATTAGTGTATTTGACTCTAATCTAGTTTGGCGTAGTGAGGGAATTTGGTCAAATCTAGTTTGGAGTAATGAGAGATTTTTATTCGAATATAATTTGTAGTAACGAAATATTTTGATTCGAATCTAGTTTGTAGTAATGAGTGACTTTGATTCGAATTTAGTTTTTAGTAGTGAGAGGCTTTGATTTGAATCTCGTTTGAAGTAATGAGCTAATTTTATTCGAATATAGTTTGGAGTAATGAGAAATTGAGATTAAAATATATTTTGTAGTAATGAGAGATTTTGATTCAATTCTAGTTTGAGGTCACAAAAGACTTTGATTTGAAGCTCATTTTAAGTCGGAAAAAACTTTGGGTCGAATCTTGTTTTGATTCGTGAAAGACTTTTGATTAATATTCAATTTAGGCTCATTAGAGATATAACTCAATTTCAGTTGTTTTTTTAATACTTATTGATTTGTATCTAGTTTGGAATCGTGGGCATTTTTATTTAAATCTCTTTTGGGGTCATGCGATTCACCAATTCCTATCCCATTCGGGGTCAAAATAGTTAAGTCTTAGAGAGAAACGAAATAAGGGCATGAAAAAATTGGAAGTTAATAAATAATTCCAAAATACATAATTATATATATCGTTATTCTACTTGTATGTTAAGAACACTCTGATCTTTTTGACATTTCACTTTTAAAATCTGTTAATTATTCTCTAAATACAAATATTATCTGTCAAATTATTAGTAATTATGATTATAGGTAAATATTTATAACAAATGATATCTTATTCAATAAATTTCCCACATTTTTGAAGATCTTATGGATTAGTTTCTAAATTACTTTCCTATTTGCCCTTGAACAGAATTTATAAATTTGATAACATAATAGTTAAGAATTCGGTAAGAGGAAATTAGATTTAGAATGATGCTTCATTATTAGCTATAAACAGGATATAAAACCACATTATTATAAATGTTACCCTCATCTCGTTCGGCTAAGGATTAAATTCCATCTTTACGTTTCAAAGTCAACCCTCCATCGAACTACTAGCTTTTATTATTAATTAATAAATAAATATGTACTTTTGACAAAGCTTAACTTTCCCTTGAATATATCTGTGTCAACAAGGTATTCAAACCTGTTTATTTCTACAGATATTTTAATTTTCTTTATAGGGGATATACAGCTAAATTTTAACAGAATTATCTTTGGTTGAGCAGAAGTTGGAGGGAAATTATAAGATGCTTTCTTTTAGAAATATAGGTTCATTCTTTTTTAATTAGTACCTTCATATGGGTATTTGACAACTTAGTGAAAAACTATTATCAAAACACATTATATAATCTAAAGATATTATAGTTAACGTGTTTAATGTGTTTAAATATGGAGCCATTATATATTAATTGGATGGTAGGATTTTATTATTAAGAAAATATAATATAATTTTTTTTTTTGCGGTCAATATTGATAACATTTTACTATATTGTTGATGTTATTTTATTGGTATTGAGAATTTCTATCTAAAGTGAAGGTTACAGATAACATGATTCGACGCATGAATATGTGAAAATAGATCTATTATATATTTTCTAGGTAAGGTTCTTCCAATGACAAGTGAACTAACTACCGCCTGTTTCATTAAATATTTCCGTTCGTTACACGCATTTTTGTATCTAGTATTTTTTTTAAACGAAAACATGGCGTGGTTATCCAAGCTCATTTCATAACAGCTACTACTCCATTGATAAATTACATACTTTTAATAATAGCGTATTTTCACCAAATACCTAAACTTAACCTAGATACCTAAGGTCTTCTATAAGAAATGCTATAACTAAAATTTAAAAAATAACTTATACCTAATTAAATTTTATATTTTTTATTTTTGGCTTTGATATGAACAGAAAATAAATCTTTCTAAAAAGATTACGCTTCCTTATTATGAGAACATAATTGATAAATATTCAGGTAATATATATGTCTAACTCCCAATTTATTAAAGGCTTAATCTATATGTTTTATTATTATTTTAAAACCCGTTTTAAACCCGTTGAGGTTATACGCATACATTATTTACGCTAATGAAGTATTAATTAAGAAGGTATAATTTTAGAGGAACAATATCTGCATTTGCATGGAGGTAGTGGTAAAACACTTAAGTGAAGAAAAGCTCACCACACCCAATAGGGATTAGAACCCTAATCTCCACCTCCCTGATAATCCAATACAACGCGAGAGGGATGAGCTAAGCCATGCAACTACCGATGTTGGTTGAATGCTAAAGATCAGGAGAATAGTTTGAAAGAAGGGCACCAGCATGTGCTAGTAAAGAGACCGAGAAAAATACAGGATTAAATTATTGTGAAAGACTAATAAAGTACATCCAGCAGAGATCCGAATCAATATCTTTCCATCAACGGTGACTCAAAATCAAGGTAAGATCGACTAATTTTTGTAGGTTAAACGACATCAAATATGGTCCTGTTCTCTGGTCTATCTTTTCAACCTTTTTAACACGTTTAAACTACAGAACCATTTCAAAGTGTTTTACAACTTTATTCGTAAAAATTCAAATGTCAAAAATTTATATTTATTATTACTTTTATTTAATTTTGAAATAACTGTGACGTCATCACTCTCCACCTGTCGCACACATTCCTTGTCTCGATTTTAATGACAAAAACTTCAAACACAACATAATCTCTCTCTCACTCTCTTTTATTTTAAATACATACACGCTGTCACACGTGAACCTTTACTTTGTGAATCTACCAATACTCACCCTACATATTTTTTTCATTTTTAATTCCTGAAAGTATATATATTTCCACTCCTGCTAATGATCCCTGAGTCGTGGTAGAGTAACGAAAGGGACGATTCGGAAATGAAAATTTTAAAATGTATTTATTTTAAAAGAAGAATAAAAGAGATTACAAAGCCTTATATGTCTCTCCATATTATATATGATGTACGTTCCGTTTATTTTATTTTTATCCTTAATAAGATATAAAATTAATTAGGTACAAAGTAAGCCTAGATATACCTTTTGAAGAAAAATATAATTTAAATTTTAATTATATATTTGATTAACGCTCCCAAACATAGGTAACGGATTTAATATAGCCATTTCTTTGCGATGCTTAAGAGCATTTTCTGTGCTTAAGTGACATCTTCCCATTAGGTTTGCCAGTCAGTAAGAACCCTTAACAAAGTTCTAGATTCTGCCATATTAACGAAATGTGTCCACCGTGATTTGCGAAATTTTAATATCCATACAATGTATTTTGACGAGTATCGGGTATGTAACTTATCATTATTTATCCCCCTCATTCCTAATATTCTCATCTCTTTTTAGAATAAATATCCTCCTACTGAGAATATGGTGAATAATCAGTCGCGAACAACCGATAAGGGTGGTATTTGGTCGTGATGAGCTCTCAACGTTAAAAAAAAGTAATTCCTTCAAGAAACACACAAAAGAAATACCATAATCAAATTAATAATCACATCGGTGGACACGTGGACTAACCGTAAAGCCCATCTGTTCTGGGCTTTTAGGGACCAATAGGTTAATATCAGAACCCCACAATGTGTTCTTAGAGCTATTTTTCTTCCCATAAAGGGGTTTTCACTCTTACTTCACGTTTACGCGGGTACATTTCATCCTGGATCATCCCTAACACTACTCGTGTAATTGAAATTACGCATGGCCATGACGTGAAGTATGACGTGCTGAAATTAAATAAATTATCGCTCACAAGAGGCAAAAATAGCATATGGTATGGATCCAAGTTTGTTGTCTGGAATGCCTGAGCATCAAAATATGAAAATACTTATTAAAAAGGTGCTTATTATTTATTACGATCTTATAAAGGAGCAGGTACTACTACAATACTATATCCTTAATGACTCTTTTCTAGTCTGACTTCTTAGCTTGGTCAGTAGCGTGTCTGTCTTCTGAACTAATATTCCCGGGTTAAATTCCCGGCATGGCCAAAACAAATTATCACTGGTGAAATTAGGGTTTTCTCTTTATTAGTGATGAATTAACGGCCAGGGGCTGGATGTTGTGTCTATTTTAGATATAAGTTAGTTTATAAATCCAGTGCTGATATAATGAATCAGTTCAGATGTTGCATGTTAAATACCATAAATGAATTAAAATTAAAAAACAAACAAAACAAAAAGCTGTTAATATCCTCTGACCTAAATTAGTGGGCACACCGTTTAAATGTAAAGATAATTTTTTCTGGTTTGCAAGGGGTTGAGAGATTTAATTTTGACTGTGATTATTTTTAAATTATTTACCACTCTTTCTTCAAGCAAATACTTTTTAATATTCATCTTAATTCTACCTTCTTCGTCCTTACCACAATAGCGTAATGTATAGTGAGGTACGGTAAGCCGAAAAAAGCTACCTTTCTAGATTCTGAAAGTTGAAAAATGACACCTGGACACGGGAATCGAACCCGGGACCTTCGGCTTAGTACGCCAATGCTCTTACCACTGAGCTATCCAGGATTCGTCCCGTGCCCATGGTCATTCTTCAATCATATTAGAGTCTAAGATGGACGTGGAGGTGTAATCCTCCTAAAATGCATTAACAAATAGTTTCGGCTATTTGTTTCATTACCTTTCTAGAGTTAACTCATCAGCATTAAATAAGTATTTAGTATATTACTTTTCACCTTGCTTGATTTTTATATTAAATCGAAAACTATCAAGGAAGTGAGTTTTATAATGTACTATAATTTTTTTACAGGTCAATTATTATTTTAGTTGCCAAATATCAAAAACCCGCTTCATTGGATAAATGTTCTAATACGTTACACTAATTATTATATATTGGCTGCCGATGAATAATTCCGATTGGGTTTACTAAGTGTTGTTTCCTAAATGGATTTTCACTTGCCCTCCAAGAAAATGCAGGTACAATTCCCCTAAATTCAACCTTGCTTATCATTAATTCATTATCGTAATTAGTAAATAAGCTTATGAATTGAATGGGTGGTAAGAAACGATTCTTAAAAAATAAGAATTATTATATAGCAATAAAGTGCCCAAATCTTAAACACTTGTATTCTCATTTAATACTACTATCGGGAATGTTAAAGTATAATAATATCTTAATCTAATTCTTAAAAAATATATAAGACACTATCTTATGTTTATGATACTGATAGTAAAGTTATTTATTTAGTGCCAGTATGTATCTATTAATAGCTTAAACGAATTAAAATAAACTATCAGGAGATTGGATTTTAAGTAAACTTATGTCGTGTATTAGTCCAAATGTAGTATATATTAGAATAATATTTTGTGGAAGGGTGTAGAAGGTGGGTGTTCTGGATGGGCTTAACCATTTCTGTATATGAGGTTGAAAATCTAAACAAAGCAAATAATCTTAAGTTGGGGTGTGGGGGATGTGAATAAAGGTGTTTTTGTACAGTTTTTATAGCAAAACATTTTTTTATTTGACAAAATAAATAAATTATTGCTCCAGTATGGACACAAAAGAGATTATTTTTCTTCACATGATATCAACAGTTATTGAATATCTGTCATGAGCATAACAGCATTAAACGAAAAATAATTTAAATAAAGATATGAAGTGGTCATTAAATTTCAGGACACACTTGGCAGATATTCAAGAACTGATTAGGTCACCATATGAATAAAACTAAACACTCTGTTTATTCTGGAGAAATATTTTATTTTTTTTAGATTATAAAAACTAAGAGATACCGTCCTTAACTGGCTTTTAGACACTCCCACCTTGAGAGCAAATATCTCGACAGAATACGAGGTAAAAGATTACGCTCGAACAAAAAAAATGCGTCCAGGCCATGGATTACTGCATTCTAAAATTTACAACAGTAAATTTGAGATAAGTTTTATTTTTATTTTTATTTTTACTAAAGAGGAATAGAGGAAAAAGTTTACCACCTGTTCCAGGCTGTATTATCTACCTAAGTTAGACGTTAACCTTAGGACTAAACACTTAAAGTCAAGTAGTCCCTATTTGAAATATGTTATTTTTGAAACCAACCAACTTTATTGCCTGGTGGTCAAGGTTCCTGGCTACAAATCCAAAGGTCCCAAATGCTCTTCTTAGCGCTTCCAAACTTTTATGTAGCAGTGAGTCTGGCCCAGGGTCTGACTTTGCCTCGTGAGGACCAAATTAGGAGCTAATTGAATGAAAAAGTAGCTGTACTAATCTATAAAACTGAGTTTTACTGATGGAGGTTTCATTGTGCTGACAACATGACACCTTCTATCCATAGAAGCAGGCACTTTATTTGCAAGCAAACGGTGGCCACTCGGTCGATATAGCTCAATTGCGGGCTGACCCTATGGATTTTGTTCATTTAAAGGTAATTGAACCATATTATCATCCAGATTTCCCGTATTGAAGAATTAATATCAAACATCTAAATCTGAAAAGACGTGTGACCCATCCCATTATTTAGGGTGTTTAAGCAAATTATAGTTTATTTTGAAGATTTTTTAGGGGAGTAAATTAACATTTGTATTTTTTTTATCAAAAAGCTATTGTTTCATATTGAATATAATTGTAGCCTTTTATTAATAGACTGTTTCAACCACTTTTTTTAATACCAACATGTTCTATTAATATTTATTGATTATTAAATATGTTAACGTATTTTTAAAAACCATGAAAAAATTAGATAAAGTTTCCAGCAACGGTTTCGCAAATAATTTAATTTTAATAATAGTTCAAGACTCACTTGAACATCCTTAACAATGGTTGAGTACCCTGTCCCCGAGGAACCGGTTAAAGTAGGTAGTAGCACATTCTAATATGCAACTATACCCGGTAACAACCTCTAAAGGAAATGTTCACATTGGAGATAAATTATATCCTCTTTCTCTAGGCTTCGTTGTTACTGGAAAATTGCACTGCACAAACAAATATTTGTGGATCGAAAAGTACAATAAATGTATCAATAAACTAAAAATACACCTTAATGTTTTGTGACCTTGAACTTAGAGCTTGGAATAGTCCCTTTTGAATGAAAGAACAAACCGGAGAAATAAGTACGATGATTCTAATACACTCCCACTTTTATTTCACTTAAACCATTGGGGTTGGTAGCAAATGCATGAATGCCCCTAGCTTAATCAAACAACCCTGATCGAAGCAGTTCTATAATGATTTAACAGTAGTTATTTCAAACTAAAAATAGAACAAGCTTATCCGAATTTGGACGTTGTCTAGTGATTAATGATGCGATACAATTTCTGGTTAGAACTTTTTTAAAGAAAAATATAATGTTCTGGTTGATCGGCCGTTAAATTGGTGCTTATAGTAGGAGTGTAGGAAACAATAGTGTTTTTTTTTCAGTTTTTGCACCTTTTTTAGTCAAAATGAATCAAATATGACTCTGGTATAAATAAAGGGTTTAGTTTTATTCACCTGGTGATATCAAAATTTCTTGAGTATATGTGATAAGCATAGCGACAAAAGTTGAGAAAAAGTTAAATTAATATTAGAAAAATATCATTGAATTCCCAGACACGCTTGACCGGTATTCAAGAACTGTTATCACTATTTGAATAAAATTAAACTTTGTTTCTGCTGGAGAATTATTTAATTTATTTAGGCACAAAGAGTCTTGTTATAAATAATGTAATTATTGGTATCGCGTCTTGCTGCTCGTTCGTGCTATACGCTAGTGTTGATATAGAAACTGAGAAAATACTGCTCTTTGCTCGCATTCTCTACATTCCTACTTTAAACTCATTTTTATACTCTATAAAAAGTACTCCAAACATATATCAAGTAATATCAAGAATAATAGGTACACATAGTCTAGTATTACGATGATGATGTGGTCAAGATTTACTCCCTATTGGGTGAAATAAGGGTATTTTTTATTCCTTTTAGTTTTCCCAATCCTTCCCTCAAATACATTCCTAGCACCTACCCTCAATAACTTATATATTCGAATAGCCCTGAAAGGAAGCACAGGTGCAAACATAAGAAAGGATCCATGAAAATATGTTAAATAACCTACTTACGCTAGGGAATTGAGAGCTTGTAAGCTCATTGCCGCACTTATAAAAGTACGCCACCTTTCCATATTTCAAGCTGGTTCTAACCAATCCACCTCATTACACCCTATCTTTAGCTTGAGCTAGTTCTACCCAGAGCACCTCATAACACACTATCTCTTTCAGATCCATTATAACGCTATTCTTCCATCTGCCTCTAGGTATTCCCAATGGTCTCTTCTCATTTGGTTTGACAGTCAATGTTTTAAACAGGGTTCTAGATTCCCTTAGGCCTTAATACACGTGCGACCCTAAAAACTTTGTTTGTAGGGCCCACAGATATATTCATAAACCGACATCCCACCACCTATTCAGTAATTTTAAAAAAAAACTGAAGTTTTGTTTAGTGTAATTGCAGTATTTTGTACCTATATAACAATTTTTCAGCCATATAGTGTATCAAGAAATACTAAAAGAAGGCAAATACTTTACATGGATTAATACAGTTAGTAGCAGTGTTTTTACACAGATCAGGGTTGATTTTTCCCCATCCCTATGTTTCATTTTCTTCCCGAACGAAATTTATCTATATAAATATACAAAGAACAACTGTGCTAATTTAAATTATCGATGAGTGCATTCAAAATGTATGATGAGACATATCTACCACAGACAGACAAACAAATGCAAATCGGTCGAGTTAAAACTGAGAATTCACTTAACTCATTCAATAAATCAAATCATATGATTGATTGTGTTTGTATTTGCACTCTGACAATATTTTATAGATTGCCTAAACAAGGAGACTACTATACGACTATGCAAGAACACATTTTTACTACTCCAACTTGTTTTTTCCCTCTGTCACCTAAGCATGCGTGGGGCCCCCTAAATCACGGGCCTTGTTAGGGCCCACCTGTTCCCATTCGTGCTGTATGTACGGTCCACCATAATCTACTAGACTTGACTATCCTCACAATGTCTAGTGGTGAGTACAGAGTATGTAACTCATCATTATGTAACCTCCTTCACTCCCCAGTAGCCACATCCCTTTTTGAGCCAAGTACTTTACTTGCTAAGCACTCTTTAACATCTATAACGCAGACTAACATTTTATTAATTATTTTTAAGTTGAATCGTAATTCAAAAACTAGTCAATGTAAGCTAAGGGTAAAAGGAATTAATTAATTTATTTGAGTTATGTCGTTGTTGCGTTCAGCGGTGCGTGATTAGCGATGAAGGAGAAAATGTTGCCCCTCCGGCAACACTTGTGTTGTTTTCTCTCTACATATCCATGACACAGACCTTGCTACTGGGTAATGAACTGGCCTACATCTGGTAAAACAACTCACGATTGTCAAATAAAAATATTACATATTTAGCTAGAAGTGTTTTTATAATAAAAATAAAGCTACTTAAAACGAGAGAGACTATTTTTAACTATGATCTTAATACGAATAATTTGCATACATATAATGCTTAATATTAGAACTTATCTAGAAACTATCCTAGTATTTGGAATACATCGTTTCAAGGACAACGACCAAAAGTGAGACCAAAAATATCAATATTGATTTCTTATACCTTATCTATAGTCGAAAGTGTTTTTGTTTGAAACTATATTTAAAATTGGGCATTTTTTAATAATAAATAAACAAATTAATTTATTTTCTATTTCAATCCCTTTTAAATGTTCAAAGGTTGGCTTACTATGGTCACTTTTAAAGTAATTTGGTTCAATAACATTGTTTTTACTAAATGTTTTCAAAAATAAAAAATATATTTCTATACATTCTGTATTATTACATTTATTATTAAAATTATTTGCTCGGAACTTTATATATATATATATATATATATTGAAACCTATATACATATTTATATTTATAATTATTACTATTTTTTATTATTTCTTTTAACTTTAAAATACCGTTTACCTTTTAGAATGTTGTCAAAACCAAGTATTATCTTTCAAGGCCATCCAAATATATTCATCGGGGTCGAAAAGCATCAGAAGACTCTTTATTATACTAGATCATTATAGACTACTGACCGATTAGAAATACTTCCCCTTGAATTCCTTTATCAGTATTTTAAATCAAGATTCTTTGGAAGACCAGTGAAATTGGAAAAAAAAAGCGGTGAAAGGCCTGACTGACACTTTAGTGCTCTTGGCCATTTTACAACTTTATTTTTTGCATTAATTTAATGGGCACGATTTACATAAATATCCAATTTAGTTATTAAGCTTATTCAGTCAGAAACAACTGGCATTAAATTTAATTGAACTCTTCCTACAAATGTTTAAAAGTTTTCTATTTTTTATTTAAAAATATCGTTTTAGGTTAATTGGAAATTAGAAAACAAAAATTATTTATTTACTAATGGGTGTTAAATCAAATTGCAGGATTATATTTTTTCCTAATTAATAAAATAAAATCTTGAAGAGTTTTTTTGTGTCGGTAGTAATTTTATACATAAATAGATGAGATAAGATTGTTATATGATTAAATATTAATAAGTTAATCCATGAACCAAATATAAAAGTCCCAGTGTAGATAAAAATAAAATGTTATTTATTTTGATTGATGATAATAAAATTATAATTGTATTTAAAACAGTATATTTTTTTTAGCAACGTGTATTACTACCTGCTCTCTTTATACGCTTGTATACTAATCACACTAATGGTTTTAAGGTTGAAGGAAGACTATATTTAAAGGAAGCGTACCAACATTTGCGCAAAAGGGAGAGTGGAAAACCATTTTGTAAAAATCACCCTCAGTACACCCGACCGAGATTTGAACCCCGATCTCCCTGTCATTGGAAATCTAGTCTACTGTGAGAATACTGCCTTAGATCATAAGGTCGCCAAAGCGGGTAGTACGTCAATATTAAATTCCTAGATAATCGTACCTTTATAAAACTAATGGAAGTATAAGCTTTCAACCCGATGATATTCAAACCGGACTCTTAACAAAGATGGTTAATCAGAATGAAAAAATATAAATAACCATAACTAAAGACAAATGTTCATAGAAAGAGTCTGGATTCTAGAAAAGTTAATATATTTACTTTCGCGTATTCATACGACAGGTTAATTTATTTGCAGTTGTCACTTTCGGTAGATATTATAAATACTTATAAAAACACTTTAAATATTTTCGTATTAAAGTGCTATTAATTTGTGCCAAAATTAATATTGTATTTGTTATTAAAGCTTCTTCCTGGGAAAATTGAACTCTACCTCTAATGTCCAGGTAAAATAGAATAATTTACAATTCTTAAATTTCTCAGTATGATAAATTTATCTTCAGTTTTTGATACGCAATCAAACTAAATCCTAACCTTCCGAGAAAAGGATGAGAAAGCATGCAGGTCAACCTCGCTAGTGAGCCCAACTTGCAATTATTTTCGTTTTATATATCTTTATAGTTTTTATAACTCCAGAATTATTATACTAGTCCTGCATGAACTATCCTTATAATTGAATAGTTCATATTCCTAGCAGTAGTTTTGGATTAAGTAGGTATTATACTCTAGATTAAGTTTGTTTGTGTAACCTCCTCGGTGGCCACATGGTATAAGGAGTCATTCTTATAATAGACTCGATTGATAATGACAAGTATATTGGGTTCAAATTCCGTTCCGATGTATTGAGGGTAATTTCCGCCTAAATAATTCGCCACTCTCCCTCTACACAAATGTAGGTACATTTCATTTAAATTTAACTTTACTCATTTCTAACTCACTAGCATAATAAGTGCATGTACTTATGACCTGAACAGTTAGTAATAATTGGTGATAAATAAGGATTTGTTAGCATTGCAACCCGCACAGGAGCAAACGTGCCAACCAATGCCTGATTTTGTTTGTAGGGGAATTGGGGGATCGAAACCCAGTTGGATGTATTCAGGATGTATTTTTGCAAAATGATTTCCCACCTTCCTTCCCTTAAAATTCTGGTTATTACTATCTAAATTGTACCTATCTCATTCCAACCCCGTTAGACTAGATGTGCCCATAGCCTGGATGGATAGTAAATCATGTTTTAAATAAAAAGCAATTAAAAAATTGATTATTTAAATATAACCCTATCAAGAACTAATTATATTTTCCCTGTAGTTTTTTTATTAGCCCACATTTAGGCCTACTCTACCTTAAATGAGATAGGGGTGGACGCAAGTTATAGTATATATATTGGAAAATTTGATGCTAAATTATTTTTTTTAGGTAAAATATTAAATATATAGAATATTGATTATCTTATGCAGAGAATTATAGTTATTTAATATTTTGTCTTGAAAATAGTTTTAGTTTTGTTTTTAAGGTATCCCCATGTTATAGACATATGCCTATGGGATAGCTACTCTAACGAGGCAGGGAGTGTATGAAAGTGTTTTAGATATAATATACTCACACTTTAGTGGAAAAAGAGTGGAAAACTATTTAGAAAAAAAAACCGTTCTAATTAGACCAGGATTTAACATTCATAGTGTAGGTGACCTGGCGGTCTAGGGGTAAGGTGTCAGACTTCTGTGCTGGCGGCCGGGGTTCAATCCTCGGGCCCGGCATAGATTTATCTGATTACCAAACCCTTCCTTCACCTCTGACAAGACATCTTGTGAATGTGGGTAATGCCAGGCCTCCACCGTGGTTCGGATTCCACGTTAAACTGTAGGTCCTCCATTTCATCTCACAATCACCCTACCATTACACATTAGCTTAAGTGCGTATAACCCGAACGGGTAGTAAGACGCGGTGCTAATAATAATAACATTCATAGTCATCAACGGGCCCGATAGCGATGCCTAGCTAGGCTTAAACCATTCGGCCACTGACGTGGATCATAATTATAATTGACTATACAATTTTTAAACTATCAGAAAGATTTCTTGTAAAATCCCACTATTATCATGAAATATACATAGTTGTTGAGATTAATATGCATATAAAATTAAAATAAATGTGTTTCGACTATTTAAGCCGAAAATGTTATTCATAAACAAAAATAAGCCGGTTAAACAATAGACCTTACTCATGGTCCTTGCCACACATCTTATTTCAGTTAAGAAACATAACATATTCTTACAAATAGATTACGTCTTGAATCTCTACGGTAGAACATGCCTTCTGTGAGAGATTTTGATTAAGATGTCGCCAACGCACAAGTTGAATACAAGCCCATGGTCACCTTGTTGCTGTCTTCGCCCGGGTTTGGTGACAGGGGTATGATGAACCGTACAAAGTGAGTGACATGGGTCTTGTGAAGGAATAAAATTCTTCCCTTTGACCAAATAGACTCAAGAAAAAATCAAATATTCCTACGATTATTATTATTATTATTATTATTATTAGCACCGCGTCTTACTACTCATTCGGACTATACGCACTTACGTTAATGTGTAATGGTAGTGTGATTGTGAGATTAAATGAAGGACCTACAGTTTTATGTGGAATCCGAACCACGGTGGAGGCCGGGCATTCCACACATTCACAGGTTGTGGTTAATACACGTCTTGTCAGAGGTGAAGGAAGGGTTTGGAAATCAGATAAATCTGTGCTGGGACCGAGGACCTACGACTATGATTTATGTAAATAAGTATATTATTTTTAAACACGACTTATTTCTACCCATTCGCGTTATAATATACATTTATGTACTAATTACGCTAGTGATTTTAGGGTTTTGCAAGGTCATATTTAAATGAGGTGTACCCGCATTTTCATAGAAGAAGAGTGGAAAACCACCCTCATTACACCCGACTGATATTCGAACCTTGATCTCCCGGTCATCGGAAGTCTAGTCTATTGAGAGAGTAGCGTGTTAGACTATGCTGTCACCAAAGCAGTAAGAAGTATATTCACCTGATTAAGTTTATTTATTATTATTTCTTTATTTACGCTACCGTCTGGAATAGAGTGCCTGCCTGACTTTGGATTTAACTCTATTAGCTTCCTATTTAGTGCTCGTATATTTCATTTTAACACACAATAGCAAGCACCCTTTTCTATCAATACTTATATTAAAATAGCGTTGGATTATTTTAATTTTATTTATTTGAGGTTTATAATTTGCATTTTCTGAAATGACTGATTATATCATTGCACGATATTTTCTATGAGCAGGATCAAATGGTACTTCAAATTTTTCCTGGAAAGGTATTTTCACGTTCCCTGCTGGTTTCTTTTACATGCCACAATCGACATGTAACCGATGGCTTTACTTCCCCTCCAAAGGAAGTTTTGCTAATGATTTCTTTCACTCAAGAAAAATAAGTCAACGCCCACTAACATATTTCTAACACTATATTTTAGTCCAGCCCAATCCCTTGAGATTCAAATAAAACATTCCTAAGTAGAAAGATCACCAGAAAATATAAGGAACCAATTATTTATTTTCTATAGAAAAATTATTGTAATCTTATAAATTTTTTATCTCAAGACTACGATGAATAATTGCGTATATTTCCACCCAATTTATAAACTAGCATGTATGTCTGACTGTCCCTTTTGATTTGTGTGGTGCTTTACGCCAAAACGGTGTTACGCCCTTTGTTCAGACTCTATATTTATTTTACATGAATAGATCGTGATTTTGGGCCTATTGATGATAGTTTACTTCCAATTGAAATTTTTAATTCAAAATTTTGAAACTGGCACAAACGATTTGGTTTAAAATTGATTTTATATATAAATATATATATTTTTTTTTGCAATAATTTTATTCACAGATGGCTTACTGACAACTATTTTATTATATGTTTGAACTAATTTGAAAATGGCATTAACAATTTTATTTAAATGTGATGTCTGTCTAGACAATTTATTTTCAATTTCCTTAAAAAAATAAAGTTGAGGTTATTTTTCAGATAAATGTTTATTTGAGTTTATTTAAAGGGATTATGACGAGTTTTGTTCAATATTTATATTTGAAATATGTTCCATAAGCCTATACAAATATTTTTTTTTTCTTGAACAAAATTTAAGATTAGTTTAGTATATACTAATTTTTAAAAGTTTTGATCTATGTCACAATAGACAGTATGAGAAAGTGTGTACGAAAATATCTTATAAAATATGTTATGTCATTCTTCTCGCCAGGAATCATTCGCCTTCTTCGCTTAGGCTCCAAGGTGTTCACGTCCCTGATTTAGAGAAAGGTCGACGTGACCCTATCTTTATCACCCCTGCGAGATTCTCATACTGCAGTCCACACTCGTGTTAACAATGTCGTCCGTATGAATCCACCCAACATCTTAGACCCCCGCTGAGGTGTGGACCACAGCTCCACGTGTAATCCTTCGTACTGGTACTCTTATCGTGATACAGCGCTTCAAGTCTTGCGATGACCAAACACCGATATGGTTAAGGAAAGAGGCGTTTTACTCTTTGTCCGAATAGAGCTCAGTATTTTTTGTCGATTATTTTGTGCAGCTCCTTAGAATTATTATGTTCCAGAAAGGTGTGGGCTTTGCGTATCATTTGAATCCAATATTTGGTGACGTGCATCGGTTCAAGCTCATCTAGTTAAGTTTTAGTGGGGACAAGGATCTAACCCATTGAAATCATAATCCGGGTAAACTGATGCTGGTCTTGTCATGCATGGTTTTACACCAACTCTAAAGGCAAATGCTGAACAATTTACTCTTAAAATTATCTTACACATTTCTATCCGGTAAGTGCGGCCAAATGCCGGTAGCCCAACTGGGTAGTAAGGCGTGGCGCTCTCTTTTAAAATAAATAATTTGGTGATGTTTTGTCATAAATATGTTAGCTATCAACAAATTTGCCACCAGCTTCAGTGGCTGAATCGTCTAAGGCGTCACTTTTGTGTTAAAGTGGCCTGCTGAGGACGGTAGTTTTTCCTCAATCGTTTCTTACTTTCCTTCAACTCAAATGTGGTTAAATTAACTCTAAATATATACTTCATTTCCTATTCATGTAAATATAACGTGGGTCTTTTGACTTAAAATACAACTGCTTCAGCTACTGAAATATTCAATTTTATTCACCCATATACATATCAATTTCTAGCTTATTATCTAATATTATGTATATGCATGAAAGATATAAGAGTTCACCTTCTGCAATTCCTCCAAGGCTTTTTGGGTGATAGTGTACATTTGAGCGTTGAAATAACATTTATTTTTACCATAATCGGGTTAATTTGTGCCTCCCTAAGCATATACGGCCTGGATCCAAAGTCAGAATTCAATGTCACCAGCAATTAAGACGACACAATAAGTATGTCTTTGTATGTGCAAAGAGGATATTAATATCACCCTGAAACTAATTTGAGGAACTAGCCCTTGCACATCCGGATGAGGTTCAAACACATATATCTTCACCTGAGTTAATGTGAGCTTAACATCTTGGTGGTGACCTGGCGGGCTAGGGGTAAAGTGTCAGTCTTCTATACTGGTGGCCGGGGTTCAATCCCCGGTCCCGGCATAAATTTATCTGATTACCAAACCCTTCCTTCACCTCTGACAAGACATCTTGTGAATGGGTGGAATGCCTGGCCTCCACCGTGGTTCGGATTCCACGTTAAACTGTAGGTCCTTCATTTCATCTCACGATCACCATACCATTACACATTAGCGTAAGTGCGTATAACCCGAACGGGTAGTAAGACGCGGTGCTAATAATAATAATAATAATAATAATAATAATAATAACACCTTGGTCAAAACAATCATGTCAAGACTTTCCCGACTAATATTTAAATTTTAAATTTAATGTAACATACTTTTAATATATAATAATAATAATAATAATAATATGCCTTTCTTTGCTTAAAAACCATAAATTACTGTTTGGTTATGTAACTTTGGGAACCTATATTAATTTTGTGAGTGTTCATCCAAAACGTAATTCGAGTATTGACATTTGTAGAAAACCCTACTTCAATGTCCACATAAATTGAATAATACTATTTAGGAGTCTGAACTGGTAATCACTTAAGCGTTTTCCGATGAAAGCTGAATGAATATCATGTCCATAGCTCTTTGGTGGGTATACAATGCGGCTTAAGTCAAGAAGTTAATCCGACGTTCTAAGCCACGCTCACCGCCCACGAACTATACACCTACGTGCACTTTGAAACTTTAACAACGCGATTTAGCTTTTGTGACATGTTTTATTTGGTCTATGGTCTATTTTACGTTCGGGAGATATTAAAATATAGCTTTTCATAATAATCTGAAGGGAAAAAACTAAATATAAAATACAAACTACTTATTCTTCAATTAAGGTTGATAACACCTTTTTTTTTGTATCATAACGTCTTACAACCTGTTGAGGTTTTACCTGTAAACCTATATGATAATTATTTTAATGGGGGTGGAGATGAGGAAAAATAAATGTTATAAGTAATTTACCCGCATTTGCGTGGAAGAAGTGTGGAAGACAATTTACCCTAAGTAGACCCAACCGGGATTTGAATACCGATCTCCCTGTCTTCAGTCAGCCAGTCTGACACTCGTGTGGCGCATTGAAATGAAGCGGGTATATCTATTATGTAATAGTTAACATTAAAACATTTTTATAAGTATTGATTTAATTTCCTGCCAAGTTTTACCAAACGTTTGGGCTATACGGATACATTAACAACGCTAATAGTATACGGATGAATAAGGCAGTATTTTAGAGGAAATTTACCTGCATTTGCGAGAAGTATGAGGTAAAAACGTGTAGGAAAAACCCCCTTCAATACAACCGATATGGATTTGAAACTCAATCTCCTCGTCACCAGCAATCCAGTCTAACATTAGTTTGATGCGTTATACCATATGATCAACAATGTGGATGGTATTTATAATTTACATCAAAAGTGATATATTTAAATCACATGATATGACAGATGAATATATTAAAATTATTTTAGTAATATACGTGACTGTCAAAAATGTTTTTAACTTTCTAAATCGGACTGTACTAATCTATGTATTATATTATAATGGATATATATTTATAATAAAATAATTCCCATTTATTATGGATTGATAAGTTCATAGTCTATATCCGCATTGGTGATTACATGGTTTAAGGGGCTAGGCTATAAGAATACCCAATTACTTGTGACTGAGATGTCAAGGTTAAAATCCCGGCCAGTGGCACTGTGGAAGAGGAAAAGGAAATGGTTTTTACTTTGAGTTATAACTATGCTTTATCCATTTTCTCTTCGCATACTTTGAATGACTTTCTCTAAAATTACTTTAATCTTTTATACCCCAGATATTAAACTATTAAAGAACCCATATATGTGTTTTATAAAAATAAGTGCAGAGACCTATTTATAATATAAAGCACATTTTGAACAAAATCGTCAAGCTATTTTTCAAATATTTCAAAATTTCATAATTCTTTCGAAATAAACTACTCTTATTTTTTTTCTTACTTTCTCGCTAACATAAAGGTAAAGAAAGTATTGTGATCGTCAAAAAAATTGAACTCAAGATTTTGATGGATCTTGACGTTTCATGCATGATCCCCCGAATCCAAAAAAGTGTTTTTTTGAAATACCACCTGTCTATCTGTCTGTATGTACCTCTAACTAGAGCATAAAATATTTTACAGATTGGTGTAAAACTTTATATTTCGGGTTTTCATAGGGTTGCACCGGGGTTTTTTTGGAATTGGATATCCAACCCAAAAATCAAGGGTAGTTTACTGAAAGGGAATAATAAAAAAAGTCGATTTTCTCAAAATGACTTTAAAGGCTCCGGGCTGATAAGATAAATTATTATTTTTTACCATATCTCCGAAACTATTTGAGATATGAAATTACTTATCATTACAAATATGTAGATCTATTTTAATACAAATATTTTATTCGAATCAAATTTTTATAAGACCAATAGCTTTCAAGCTATACGCAAATATTTATATTTTTTAACTTTTCGAATACTAAAGGTAAAGTATTGTGACCGCAAAGAAAATCTAACCTGAAATGTATATGGGTGTCGACGTCTCATGACCCCCCCGAACACTAAAAAGTGGTATTTGCAATGTAGTCTGTCTGTGTGTCTGTTTAAACTTAAAATTAATAGTAGTTTAATATAGGACGAAAAGAGAAAAAATAGATTTTCTCAAAATCGGCTCTAATTATTTTTATTAAAACTCGTTTCTAGTTGTTGATTAATATAATAAACAAACTGGATATTCTAATTTTCCCATGAAATTGACCTTTAACGTACTTTACAGAAGCGGAAATTTCCGTATTTCCGCACCTAGCTTATCAATGCAAAATTGTAGTTAGTACTATTAAAAATTAAAACCTTTTATATGAAATACATTTTTATGAAGCCAACAGTTTCTGAGATATTGGCAATTATGTTAAAACAATTTTGTGAGCTTTATTTGTAAAGAGATACTACTTGCATCTTAACGCAATAATTCTCCACTGCCATATAGTAATTAAATATAGCCTAAGTAAGTATCTCCAAAGTTTATGCTATTTTTTCTAAAACTTCTTAGGATAAATGTTAGTACAACAATGATCTATCTTCATTTCAGACTCAATTGTCAATATTTAAATTTTTTATTGGTCAAAATTTATAAATGAGTAATTTAGTAGAAATGCGATGACCTGAGGATGTGCAACACCTAATAAAATGTCGAAATTTTTTAACTGGAAGTCAAAATTTTATTACGAAGTTATGAACCTGGTCAACCCAATATTGATATTTTTTATTGGTACAAACATACAAATGAGGACTTTAATTATTTAAAAATAAAATTATAAAATTTTAAAACGGTACTTAAATAGTTTTACATAAGTAAAGTGCAATTTATGGTTGGGTTTTCTATGTTGTATTATTTCGTTTTACATATATTACGAGTTTTGAGTAAATATCTTCATTTTTAAACAATAGAGCGAGAAAGTCCGTGTGTAGTTCCGAACCATTTATTTCTCAAAGACAAGTAGACGTGATCATGTAGAACATTTTCCAGATATACATTTTAAGTAATATCGATAAAGTCTTTTTCATAGATATTAAAAATTTTTTAATTCATTTAAGATTAAATTACACTCAATTTTAGGTCTGGAATCAAATACATGATTTGCCTTAAAAATATTACTATATTACAATTAAACATCAAATTTGGTCGAAATTAAAAAAACTGTGTGGCTGAAACCAGAGCTAGACAGACAGGCAGACAGACTTACAGAAATTTATCACCTCCTTTTATTTAGTTAGAGGGCACTTAAAACGTCCAGATACATTATAATTTCCAGTTAGAAAATGTTCACAGTTACAATACTTTCCAAATGTGTTAATTATTTTGCTAAATTATACTAAAGTTGCAATTTTAATAAATCTCTTGGAACGGTTGTAGATAAAATTCAAAGCCTTACCTTAGTAAATTTTGAATAAAATTATATTGTCAGTTTTTATGCTTACGTACCTTGTCATGATCAGGCTTCTTCACATAACCTGGCGGTGCCTTGCCGAAGCTCTGAGATATCAGAGATCCTAGCGCCGCAAGCAGAAACCACTCCTGTAAAAAACCATCATATTTGTTATTAAGATTATTGTCTATACTTCGTTGTATGATATACTATAATCTTATTCATTGTTAAGTGAAAAACATGGACTTTTTAAGCAAACAAGAAATAATTTCAATACATGAGGAAGACCCTAATTTTATGCACTGGGGTATACTTATAGGTCTTTGAATAAATAAATTTATAGTTATGAGTATTAAATAAAAATTAATATTTTTTTCTTCATTTGATCATGACAGTAAATTAAATATTTAAAACTTGATCGAATCACCATTTTAAGACATGGTTTATAAAGCTGATTGACATTTTAAATATATTTTAAAATACTAATTTCAAAGGCATTTTTTTATAAATCAAATCTTTCTGAAATGATATTTGTTGTAGCACTTTTAAATTTTAATCCAAAACTCCTATCATATTTTCTATGGCCATTACATTTGATAACTTATAACATATTTGCATCAAACATTTTATATATCAACAACGTGGTCGGAATCAAGAGGATATTGAGAGTAAAATAATGCCCAGCAACTGTTTAAAAAACATCTGCACAATCTACCTTTAGCAATCCCATTCGAGTTGATTTCAAGAAACCTCACTTGATGTGTCTTCTGGCAAAACCACCGAATTAAACAACACACACTACCACAACAACAAAACTACTGGAAACGAGTCACCACTTGAAGGATCAGGTCTCCTGAGTTGGTGGAGAGTTCTGGACTGTCCAGGTAGGTCGTCGACAACAAACTGACCAGCCACCTTCTGCAAACTCTCACTCTTCAGCTGACCGAAGTAACCACTGGGAGAGGAAGGGGTGGAAGGAAGGACCAGTTTCCTTTTCTTTTTTTCTTTCTGCTCGTATTTTTTTCATCACCCGTTCATTCCTTCCCTCCTCCCACCCTAAATCACCACCAACAATGTTGCTAACCCCCTATCCCTCACATGCCCCTTTCTTTCTCTTTCATCGACGACCCTACTACTACTACTTCCTCTCCGGGGCGTTGTCTCTTACCTCCTTCTCTCACTCACTCACGCGCTGGTAAGGTGAGAGATGAGAACATCTCTCTCTCTTTCACTGCTACCTCTTACTATCGACTTCTGCAGCTCCTCTCTTTCTTCACGTTTTCCTCTCGCTCTCAATGAACGGTCGCACACGCTGGAAGCGTGCGTCACGAGCGAGGGGACGAAATCACGTAAGATCATCAAACACCAGTGGCCATGCGGTGTAAGACGTGTAAGTCAAAATATGATATATCATGTGTGCTTTCCTATTACCTCTCCACGCAAATGTGAGTGCATTAATACAAACTATATCCTAACTTTACCCTAATAAGTTATTTAATAATCTTAGTGCTAGGTGTAATAGTAAAAAAAAAGAGAAACAAATTTTAAAGTTTAGGATTTGTATATAGGCCGAAGAGCTTTGCTCGTTTTATCGCTCACGAGTGCACATTTACATGTTTGGGTCTGTTTTTAATTAGTGTGTGTGTACCGGAGGATATAATGAGCGGAAAAGGCTGATACCGCTGAGTAGTGGATTATGGATGTCTAGAATATATGGGTACGAATCCCAGTCAGATGTACGTACTTAAAATATTTTTTTCTTAAATTATTTTTCTTTCTCCCTCAATGAACATGAGAAAATGTTTTGTCTAAATGTAACCCTCCTCAAACCTAAAGAAAGCTTGTGGGGGGGATTTGTCAGAGATGAATAAAATAATTTGGAGGTAAAAAAAATCAACAGTGTGTGCTACGCCATTTCTTAGGAACACAGAAAACCAATCGGCAAGGCTCTATTGCCTACCAGATAAAATAAATAAAATTATGGCTACCATTTCCTTATAGGTTACGCAGGGTATGAATACGTCCTCATTTATAAATAAAATGTGGAAATATGTGGAAAGCCTGCACAAAAGAAATATATAGATATCTCCGTGAGAATAATCCCGCTTGATATATCAAACACCGACTTGAAGGAAAGGAAGGAGGGTGTATTCTAGATCTGAAACACTTCCATTAGTGTTGATGGGGAGGGGGGGGGGAGGTTCCCTGTTAATTTTTGGCCGTTTGTAGGGAGTGGTTGGTATCATTTCACTTTACTTCTGTCACAATCCTTTTTTACAATTGTGATTTTATATATTTCGATCGCAAATAAGTCGTCATACACAGTTGAAAAAAATTCCCTAATTCCACTTTATTACTTGTCCAAATCACAAAATTTGTGATTAATCTCATTGAAAGGTCAGACGTTTTGTGATTCTGTAAAAATCTACTGCTTAAGATGATTTTTTTAGAGATATCAAATGTTTTGTTTAACATTTGGTAATCCTTTCATATAATACATTCACCTAGTAGTGTAGATTTTATATCGATTATACAATTCATGGTGAAAAACACCTTTCCTTGAGATTTTGTCGAAGGGTTCGAGATTTCATAATCATTTATTTAAATCACACTACCAAGTAGAAACGGGATACTTTCACGATGTTCTTATCGGCATAAGCTAGATCAGTGGTATTCGACCTGGGTTACATGGACCCCTGAGAATACGCGGAGATATTTTGGGTAGTACATAATATTAAAAGATTTGTTAATTAAATATATATTTCTCATTTAAAACTTATTATTTAATATATTTATTTGGATTTAATTTATTTAATTTATTTTAGATCTAGATTATAGAATATGTAAGGCTTGTATTATGCACCAACAACTTTAGGGGTACAATGTTAAAGATAAATTATATCTGTGGGCACGCAGTGACATGGACAAAAAGATAATTAACACCATTGGTAAACTGAAGTTGAAATGAAAAGTTTTGCAAAATTTCCTTTTTATATTCTTTGCCACAGTCGTCTTAAGTGAAATTTTTTTAAATCAAATTGGGTCTGGATTTGACCCAAAATAATAGGTTTGGATCATCAGCTGGATATTGTGTGGAAGCGTTCCTATTCTAAGCGATTGCGAATTCTGGTGCGTTTCCTATATTTCACCTACATTATAGTGTCATTAACATAGGTTAATTTAAGATATAGACAGCCAGAGCTAAGAAAATATATATATTAAAATATATACGATTATATTTATTTGATACAAAAACATATTATTAATACCGTTTCTTGATGAGTTTGTTTATAGCAAGAGTTGATGGTTTATTTTCATACTAATATATTCTTATTATGTTAATTATATCTGTATATATATTATATTGTGGCCTATTTTAGGTGTTTTGTCAATACAAAAGTTTAGTATACACACATTGTTTATTTTACAGTTTCCAAAAAACACTTTTCTTTAATATCATTTGAATATATTAAAAATGGCGCAAGCAGTATTATCTAAAATAGGAGGAGCTAAATTATTAGTTGGATGCAGTAGAAATTATTTGTTCCTATAAATGGCTTTCCATTCGTTTTTATGAGGACTGTTAGTGCATTTAATCTTAATCTTTTAATCCATACCCTCTTAATACATAAAACATTAAGTTCAGGTACAATTTTTAATTTTTGAAATGTGACATACTACCCGTTAAAGCTATCAGTATTATCAATATCAGTACATCAAGATGATGCAAATAAAATAATTTCAATTTTGATTCGAATTTAAATCATCGCTTACAACTTTAACCAATTCTGATTCAAATTATTTTGAATTTTTTTTAATTGATTCAGAAACAAATATAATTAGGAATATGTTCTAATCTTAATAGACTATAAATATCTTTTTCGAATTAAATTCAATAGAATTGAAGTCATTGGACGTAATTTAAATATTAATATTAAATATTTAATTATATTTTAATAAAGAATTGATATTATTGTAAAATGTTTACTTGTTCTAAAGTTTTACCTTAAGATATTAATTTGGACCTGATTTCGGTTGAATCCTAGTAAGAATTCTATTTGAATTTGAAATTATGAATATTTCAAATATTTAGTCTCATAATTTTAAACCGAATACGAATATTTTAAAAATTTGATGCTTCGAACAGGTTTAAATTACAATAATGTTGTAGAGATTAAGAAAATAGTATTTAGATCAGCCCTTGACAAATTACGGCCCAACCAAATGTGACCCATTACGTATTTAAATATAGCCAGCAAGCTACAAATAAATTGGTGATAAATACATTAGAATAAACAAATTATTATGTAAAAATATACTGGAGAGGGGGATGCCCACCCCTAATGGGGTTCTCGAAGATCTGAGGACTAATAGATCCAGAGGACGGCGAGACACTGAGTGGGGCAGGGTACTGGGGGTATAATATAGGTCCACCCGGGTCGGACCAACTAGTAGAATTAGGAATTAGTAATAGTAATAAAAGGACATTAGATTGGGTGCTGTATTCCAACTTATATTATATTATAGTAAAAAAGAACACAGATGACTGATGATAACTAAATTGAGATTGTAGAATTCGGTTCAAAGTTACATTCTAGGTTTCAGGATGGATAATTCAGGAAAATGATTTAAAAAAAAAATAATAACACTATACAATTTATAGAAAACACACCTAGGAACATTTGAGGGCAGTTTTAAGAATCTCAAATATTAAATTTACACCTGCCATTATTATTTGCACCACGTCTTACTACCCGTTCGGGCTATACGCACTTACGCTAATGTGTAATGATAGGGTGATTGTGAGATGAAATGAAGGACCTACAGTTTAACGGGGGATCCAAGCCACGGTGGAGGCCTGGCATTCTACACATTCACTAGTTGTGATTAATACACGTCTTGTCAGAGGTGAAGGAAGGGTTTGGTAATCAGATAAATCTGGGCCGTGACTGAGGATTGACACCCGGCCGCCAGCACAGAAGTCTGACACCTTACCTCTAGACCACCTGTCATTAAATAAATGATTATATACATGTGAGTATTTCCCTCGTCTCAATAAGTTTTGTTTTATTGGAGAATTCCTTATTTATTTGTATATGTTATATTCCATTTATATGTTTTATTTTTTAAACTATAATTAGCGTCTACCCGCAAACTGTACTTAACTTGGCATCCTATTTTTATATTTTAATTCTCAATGTCACCCTCCATTACAAAAAAAAAAAAAAAATTGCCCAGGCCTGATTCAAAGGATCTCGACTGGAATTTAAATCTAGAAGTAATAAGAGTCAATTTAGGAAAACTCCCGTTCAATAAATCTAGCTTCAATTCAAACCCCAACCTCCTGGTCAGAAGCAAACCAGACTAGACCAATATGACTTCCCTACCGATGAGAGTTAATATTTTTATTATCATTGAACAGTGCTTATCTTACACCCCAATAGTGAAAGTTCCCCTTTAATGGAATGATCAAATTTCTGTGCAATCCGTGAACTGGCCTCTTCGATTGACCATTTCATGAACTGGGAGAAAATTGCACTAACTCCTGCCCATTTTAAGAACTGTAATTTAATATACTATCTACTACAAGCTTAAATGAAATTCGTTTTAAGGTATTAAGTTAAACAAATCCAACATAGCTTATCCTAGCCTTCCATTCTAATACGATTAAAAGTTATTTTAACTTAAAGACTAAACCTGTTCTTATCTTGTCCATTTCACGGACAAAGCAAAGAATTGGTCTATGAATTGGTTAACGATAGAAGTTGCCCAGTTCTTGAAAAAGTCAGTTCATGAACTAGGCAGCACAAACGCTGAACAATTCATTAACTGGACAATTTTTTTCCCAGTTTATTAAATAGTAGGGAGAGATGGCCAGTTAATGGAATGGGCAAAAACTTTCCCGATTCATGAAATGAGCAATATAAGCCCTGCAAAATAATAATGGAACGAGACTGTTTTTTGTCTAGTCCATGAAATGGTCAGTATAAGGGGCCAGTTTATGGAATGGACAGAAATTTGCCTGATTAATGAACTAGGCATCATAAGCGCTGCACAATAATTCTGGAATTAGACTATTTTTTGTCCAGTTTATGAAATAGTTATGAGAAGAGGACAGTTTATGGAGTGGGCAGAAATGTTCCCAGTTCTTGAACTGGGCAAATTCATAAATGGGTGCAACATATACATGTAAGAAATATAAAAAAAAATATTCGAATAACTTTCCGGTGTTCCAATGACATATTATCCTGAGTTCTAAGATGATCTATGTGTGCTTACACTTATGTAACAAGTAACAAATTACCCTTCATATTGGGAACGTTTCAAAGCTTAATTATTCATTATGAGGTCTGATGAGTGGCCACCACCAAGTGTTTCAAGGTCGTTCACCACCTGTTGAGAGGGTCAAATACCTTCCATAAACTAGCCAACCATTCAGAGAGTCATGTCTGCTTTATTTGGATTAAAAACTATCTGGAATTTTCTTTGGCTTATTTTAAGACTGGTTTAAATTTCAGGAAGTGAGAAAAAAAAGGATTTGTTATTAAGGCCTTGCATATTATGTTTTTATGACTATTTTAAAAGTTAATATTTTAATTACTGTTGTGTACTTTTTTGATTTAAAAAAATACAAGCAGGGCTATAATGACAATCGACAGGCCTAACGGTCTAATACGTCACTCTTGTGTTATACACGCCTGCTGATGGCAGGGAGATCGGAGTTCGAATCCAAGTCGGATCTACTGATAGTCCTAAAATGGCTTCAGACTTTCCCTCCACGTAAATGTAAGAAGATTACCTTTAAAGTGCTTAATTCCTTATCCCTAGACGTTTAAAGTAATTTATCACATATGTTTATGAAGCTGAACAGGTATTAAGACACGGTGTTAAAAAGCAATAAAAAGGAATTTACTTACAAACTTAATCATTTATCTATAACCGCGTCTTAATACCCGTTCTGGTTATACGCTTAATTGTGAACTACGCTAATGGATTAGAAATTGGGATGGTTGAATAATTAGAGGAAGTGAACCCGTATTTACATAGAGGTAGAGTGGAGAACCATTTAGTAAAAACCACTTTCAGGTCAGCCGAGGGAGATTTGAACCTAGATCTAACCCTTTTCGGCAGTCTAGATAACACGAAGCTAGCGCGTTATCCAACTGCGCCACCGAGGCGGGCACAAAGATATTCGATTAATCCAGGCTATACTTTGACCATGACGCTTAGAAATTTAATATTTGGGCTGTAAGATAATCACGTACCCAAAAATATATATTCATTCCAGAACAAATCTAGAATTAAAACAAGCTTCGAGAAAGACTTCTAAGATATTTCTGCTATTAGGACTACTAGATACTAATTTTTGTTTTATAATTCACATAGGTGGGCATGTTGACTAAGGCGTCAAGCCCATATAGTCTTGTTAGTAGGTGAAGAAAAGGTTAGGGTTATAATCCTGGCCACTTAGTATTGAGGGTGATTTTTCTTAGATGTTATCACAATATCTTTCAACATAAAGTTAGCTATTTTTTTTATTAACATTCTAACTTCCTCAGTCCCTACCCGAAATGGTAGTAAGACCTGGCAAATAAAAAAAAATTGTGACTGTTTTTGGTTGATTCACCAAAAAAACCTATACACCTGTTTCGTTGGCCACATGATCTAAGGTATCACTCTTGCAAAATACTAGACTGCCGATGTCAGAGAGAGTTGGAGTTCCAATCCCGGTTGGGTGGTCTGAGGGTGGTTTTCCATGAAATTATTTTCCACCCACCCTCCAAGAAAATGTGGATACACTTTCTCTAAAATCCACTTATCTCATACCCACTTCAGTGGCTGCGTGATCTAACGCGCTCCTCATGCAGTATGCTAGACTGCCGATGACGGGGAGATTGAGGTTTGAATCTCGGTCGGGTATACAGATATCAGTTTAAAAAAAAAGGTTCTCCACTCTCCCTTCATGCAAATTCAGGTACACTTCACGTTAATACAATTTTTCTAATCCCTAAAAATCATTAGCTTAATTAGTACATAAGTCTATAACCCAAATGGGTAGAAAGATGCGATGTTAAAAAAAAGCCCTCATTACTCACTCACTTAAGTAGTTACTACATAATATGTTTAAAGCCTGAACAGGGAATAAGATGCAGTGCTAAAATAAATTTAAAATTAAATAGGCTACACATACGAGTTCTTTATTTTCCCAAATGGTTGATGTGTCGTATTCACATGCAAACTTATTAATTCAAAGATCAAAGGAAAGATGAATATTTGAAACACTTTCGACATTGTACTAGGTCAGTACTACACATCCTATATTCCAGAATAAATTATTCATAATTTTCCATATTTGACGCCTTACAATAGTTTTATTTCCTTTATGATCATTAAATGCACGCGTCCTGCAACCATTGTCTTTGAAGGTTCAAGATCTGAATCAACGGTTGTTTGGTCTCGGTCAACCGAGCTAAGTGACGGAAAGAAAGTGAGCCACTTTTTTTTGAATGATTAATGAGATTATAATCACATATATTTGTTCCTGTATATAAGTTAACGAAGGAGAACATCGATGATATTTCGTTAATATTCGTCGATAAGTCGTTTTTATAAGTGATTCGTTGATGGTAGTTCTTCTAGAACAGTTAAAAGGCAATATAATTTAAAATCTGATTAATTTAATACATCCCCATATAATAAAGAATTAAATCAAATGGTATGTCTCAAAATTGTAAATATATAACATGGGTCAAGACATAACCCTCGAATTTAAAGAGCTACCGGTGACGGTATGTTATGATTTTAATTTTAGCTAGATGTACTGAGGTGTTAAATTCCTCAGTTAAACTGGTTTTTAGCTCTCAATCCATACCAAAGAGGGTACATTTCTTCTAAATTATAATTTCCTCTTACTCACATAGAAGTTTACATGGTTTAACATGTAAATCTCGTGTTTGACAGGATTTTTGGTAAAGGGGAGATCGAGGTTTGAATCCTATTCGGGTTTACTAAGGGTGTTTTTCTTTAAAGGGTTTCCCACTCTGCCTCTACTCAAATGATCGTACATCTATTCTAAAACCACACCTTCCTCATCCATATTTCCTTAGTTTAATTAAAGTGAGAGTGAAAGGGACGTAAAAAAATTCAATGATTTTGCAGTTCTTGTATAAAACTTCATTTATTCTAATAAAATTAAGTATTTCTCCAAAATAAACAAAGAGTTTAATTTTATTCCCATGGTAAACTCAAGATTTCTTAAATATCTGTCAATTGTGTCCTGAAGTTGAATAGTAAATATTCCCTTCAATTAAATGATTTATTGTCTAATGTTATTATTCCAATGAAAGAAATTCAACAGTTATTTTTGACAAAACCATGTGAATAAAATAACACTTCATATTTTTAATAGAGCAATCATTTATTTTACGTATAACCTGAACCGGTAGTAAGATGCTATGCTAATAATAATAGTAATAATTATTATTTATTTACTTTCATCGAAAAAAAAATTGCTATAAAAACAGCAAAAACACTGATATTTCCTTGCGTCCCATACACACCAACCTTAATAAATGCTTTCAACTCAAAGGCGTACTAATATTTAGATGTGATACAAAAGCAAATATTTTCGTATTAATTTTAGAGTGACTATCATATTATTTCACCTAAAGCTATACATAACTCATTATTCAAAAGTACCTCATCTTCACTAAATGAATACAGTGACCATATGAGCATTTTTGAGACTATCACAAACTTTAATATGTAATATATCCCTCTCCAATTTACAAATCACAAGGAGACATTTATAAAATATGTAATGATAGTTATCTTATTCAGGTGGAAAAATTGCCTTCAACTTTTTTGCTCGTCTAACGAACTGAGTTTTTAGTAAAGCTCAGCAACAGTACAGATGTTTTGTAAATTTTATAAAAAAAAATTCTTGACCTATGCCACATCTTTGTGTCTTCGGAAACCATGTCATACATTTTTTCTTAGCATCTTGTCTTAATACCAATTAATTTGGGTAGTATACACATGTAATGATTACTTTAATTTGTAGGGGATGAGGAAGGTTTACTCTAGAGGACGTGTGGCCACATGTGCCTGGAGAGAGATTGGGAAAAACTATTTACGAAAAACCACCCTCAGCACATCTGACTTGAATCGAATTCTGACCTCCCCATTATCGACATTCTAGTCCATTAATAAAATGACGCCGTAGACCATGCCGCCACCTAAGCTGGTGACGCTAAGTAAGCGTCCACACTTTTACCAACTAACGTAAATTATATATGTAGATTTATCTTGAAAATATTAAAGCACCATAAATGAATATTGTTTATAATTCATGAGATTTTTGATAATATTACTTAGACTGCTCAAGTAGAAAGATCATTTCCTGTTGATAGGAAATGATCACCATAAATTATTATGAAAAAATCAGTTTAAATATTAATAGATAAAATGTAATATCTACACACTACTAAAGTGAAAATGCACGATTATACATTTGCGGAACAATACAACTATACAATATAGTGGCTTATAATTTATGTATTACTATTATTATGTCACAGAAGATTTGATTTATATAAGTAAGGCTAATAGTACAAGAGACCACCTGTGGTATGAACACAGAATCCCTTGTACCTTGAATACTTTCACACCACGTGAATAATATATTCCTATTCAACCTGTATTAGAATATTACTCTCAAAGGATATCTTTTTTATTTTTTTATTTAGCACCACGTCTTACTACCCATTCGGGTTATACGCTTAAGTACTAATTACGCTAATGGATTAGGAATTGGAAAGGTTGAATTTATATCAAGTGAACCCGCATTTTTGTGGAGGGAGAGTGTAAATCCATTTAGTAAAAACCGCCCCCAATTCACCCGACCGGGATTCGAGACTCGATCTCCCCGTCCTCGGCAGCTGAGCCCAACACGAATAGCGCATTAGCTAACTACGCCACCGAGGTGGGTATCTTTTTTTAGCACTGCGTCTTAATACCCATTCGTGTTATAAGCCTATGTAATTACTAAATACTCTAATAGGTTAGGAATTTAGAAAGTTGAATTTAGAGGATGTATACCAACATTTTTGTAGAGGAGGAGTGGAAAACCATTTAGAAAAATCTCTTCTCAGTACACCCGATCGGGAATCCACCACGATCTCCCCGTCACCGGCAGCCTAATCTATTACAAGAATGACGCCTTAGATCATGCAGCCACTTAAGTAGGTGAACATGCACTTTAAATATTCCTGGTGACTGTAGAGACAACAATTAGGCTATATATACATATATCCATAACAGTGTTATAGTGGACCCTAGGCGTAATTATAGCCATGTACTAGGTCACCATCTACAAAAAGGACCGGGTTTGAGTCCCTGGCTGGGCGCACCGATAAGTTGGCTCTCTCGGCACGGGTTGTGACATGACTGTTCCCTCCGTAATGACCTTTTAGAAGGGTTTTGTGTCTTTTTACTGTACCCCTCGTATTGGCCAGTTGGCCCTCTTAGAACGGTTTGTGTCTTTTTACTGTACCCCTCGTATTGGCCTGTTAGCCCTTTTATAAGAGTTTGTGTCTTATTACTGTACCCCTCGTATTGGCATGTTGACTATTTTAGAAGGGTTTGTATCTTGTTAATGTACCCCTCGTATTGGCCTATTGGCCCTTTTAGAAGGGCTTGTGTCTTATTACTGTACCCCTCGTATTGGCCAGTTGGCCCTCTTAGAACGGTTTGTGTCTTTTTACTGTACCCCTCGTATTGGCCTGTTAGCCCTTTTAGAAGAGTTTGTGTCTTATTACTGTACCTCTCGTATTGGCATGTTGACTATTTTAAAAGGGTTTGTATCTTGTTAATGTACCCCTCGTATTGGCCTATTGGCCCTTTTAGAAGGGCTTGTGTCTTATTACTGTATTCTTTATTAGCTGGGTGGCCTTCTTAGAAGGGTTTTTCTTATTACCGCAGTCCTTGTATTAGCCGGTTTGACCTTTAAGTGAGCTCTGTTCATTTTTCAGGAAAGATTAGTATTTGTTTTATACACAGCTCAAGACTAGCTTAAATTTCAACCATTCTTCAGTGATGACATAGTTAAAAATAAAACACTCCTAGGAATCCGCATTTATTAAATTTTGAAGGAAAATATCAGTTTTAGGGGATAGATGGTAACATTTTGGTCATGACAAATTTATTTATAGTTCTTGAAAGAGTAATTAAATGGGGTAGACATTCTGTATATGTTTTACTTCATTATAAAAACATTATAATATAATACTGTATGAATCAATAATTGGAGAGCAGACTAGGGTGTCAATCTAGTATAAACTAGTTTATTGGTGACAGGAAGGTATGGGATTGAGTTTCAGCCAAGTAATTGAGGTGTTTTTCTACTATACCTTTACGTAAATTTGGGTACACATCTGATAAACTATAACTTTCATATCGGTGTCAAGGTGGATTGCAAGGGTATACGAAAAATAAACAAAGTTTTTTGCAGTTTTTATGGCAAAAATATTTGGCCAAAGTAAATAAAATATTGCTGCGGTACAAACATATAATTTAATTTTCTTCACGTGGCACCCTCAAGATTTATTTAATATCTACTAGTGGTGCTTTGAAATTTAATGAGAACTTTTCTCTTCATTGAAAAAGTTTGTTAAATAATTTTACCTTGTTCATTACAGATATTCAGGAACTGTTGATATAAATATGTGAAAAAGATTAAACTAGAGCCATATTTGATTTATGTTAGACAAATAAATGTTTTGCCATAAAAAATGCAAAAACACTAATCTTTTCTTGCGTCCCTTCTCATCACACTTTAATATATGGATAATTCACTCTAGAATTTAAATGAGGACGTAAATAAATAGAAGTATGTTAATATTTGTAGTTGATTTGTGGTCCATAACGTTGATATTAAAATCCAATTTTTTATAATAAAAAGGAGCATTATCTAGACGCTCGAAAAATATTAAATCTATTTTACGTATGTAGGCTATAAGTCAGATCATGTGATCTACAGCTGTCACCTTTGATATAGATTATATAAACTTTTGAAAATCCACCAGAAAAATTTAAAAACTTTATCACTGTTGAAAATTACAAAATATGTTTGTTCTCTTTAATAGAGATTTTTAACTCTAGACTATCCTACTAAACAGTGCAGTTGACCTACAGTCTAATTATATCTGACATCTAAAAAACTACTAGACTTAATTTAACGTAATCATACATATATCCAATCATGTAATCTTCAGCTATCAGTTTCGACAAATAATATCAATACACCTATTCTTGCAGCAGATGAAATTGTTGATGACGTGGAGCTCAAGGTTCGAATCTCAGACAGGTGTATTGAGAGTATTTTTTATACAAAATGGTTTCCACTCTCCCTTCATGCAAATTTGGGAACATTTTATCTAAACATAACCTTCCTAATCCCTAAAACCATTAGCGTAATTAGTACATAAGCGTATAACCCAAATGGGTAGTAAGATGTGGTGCTAAAAAAAATCACTAATTACAAAATAGTAGGATTAATAAGAAAATATTATATTATCAATTTTTACCACAAGAAGATATTTTTGTATTTTGTAAAAGGCTCTTCTTGTGAAAATTTTACTGTACCTCACGTGTTTGCTAAGTTCTTGTGCCCACGAGTGTACAAGAAGTGCTGGTCTGGGGATCAAAGCACCAAGTAGATGCTTATCTCAATGAAGCGGGGAGGAGGAACGTGGATATACGTCACGCTTCAGCGAACGTTAACAGCTAACAATGTAACTAACCTCTTTTAGCCGACATGTGAGCGTTTTGTGTAGAGCCTCGTGCTGGTCTCCCTGGTATTATCTCGTTCTCTTTTTTATACACCGATACGCATGCATTTGGGGTCTCCAGGTGAGATCTAGATCCCCCCCTTCCCTTCTTCCCATCATCTTATCCACCCACATACCCCATCATCACATTTTTTTTATCATTCACACCATCAAAGAAGTCAGAATTGTTTCGTTACTTGAAGTGACAAGGAGTTTTTTTAACCATAAAAATAAAATGTTAACATTATTATTATTATTATTATTATTCTGAAGGAATTATCTTTTATAATCAGTTCATGGTAGCTGTAGTCTCTTTTTATGACAGTTGAAATATTTCCATGAAATAAAATACCTGTTCATTTAAAATTTTTTTCGTTTTTTTTTTTTTCGCTTTGTCAAGTTATGTTTAGTGGTTTAATAGGTTGTCGTGACAATATACAGATATCTGTGGGGAAGGTAAATAAGAATATTTTTTTTTAAATCTTCATATTTTAGAAAAGTTCAAATTTATCGTGGACACTTAGAAAACATAATAAGATTAACTACGCCAGAATTATTATTAATATTATTATCGCGTGTTACTACTTGTTTAGGCTACACGCTAATGAGTTGTAGATGAGGAAGGTTGAATTTAAATTAAGTGAACCCACATTTTCAGGGAAAGAGAGTGGAAAACCATTTTGGAAGAACCACATTCGGTACATCTGACCTGAATAAGAACCCCGATCTACTTTCACTGGCAGTCAAGTACATTTTGAGAATGACAACTTAGATCATGTGATCGCCGAAACAAGCTGGCCAGAAAGGAATTTTTTTTAGGAAACCCACATGTTTCACATTGATGGAACATAAAAAGAAGGAAGATATGATATAATAGATTCAATTTAAGCCAATATAAAAAAATATACAATATATAAAAAACAAAATGGCTAAAAAATGGCTGACCATTTCTATTTACCTAGAAAATCTAGATAACAACCCAAAATTAAAAGACGACTTGGCAGGTTGCTGAAACCGTTTTTGGACAATATTCCTTAGTATAAACTGTTTATAGATTAACATAGACCATTTTTAGATTAATCTATACTGTCTATAATTAACACAGCCCATATGATAAAACCATCTTAAAATTATATATTAGTTCTTTTCAAGTATTCATATCGTACACGATATTATTTTGTTTACCTTGACACATATTGTTAAACAAGCTATGACCTGAAATATTTGTGTTTGTGCTAATTTGTGTTCTGATTTAAAAACATACGAAAGTCAGGCACGTGAAACCGGACAAGTCAAAGTAGAAGTATTTCACAAAATAGAAAATATTTTTAAAACGTACTTTTGATTATTAATTTATCTAAGTATATTGATTAGTTTATAAATGGATGCATTAAATTGTTAAAATGGATTATATATAGCCCTAAGTTATTGGTCATTCACTGTTAATTTTGTTTTGTATATAACATTTATATACGTACATCTAACGCTTTGAAAGTATCTTTCACTGATATGTAAACAGGTTCCTGTAAAACAAGACTAAAAAAGGTTGAGAAAGGTGCTAGTAAACGTCAAGTCATAGAGAAACTCTTTGTGGAGACTTCATTAGAAGAACAATACCCCATTTATATAGTCAATGTATGGAATGCGTGATACTTGACTTACTTCATAAGTATAGTAATGGACGCTATGGTATTTTCTACCATTTAAGTGCTATGTTGCTTCCTAAGTACAGTGCAGTGATCCATATTTATTTTCAAGTTTAATTTTGTGTACACTAGTTAAGAATTAAATTTTAATCCTTTGATATAAGATACAACGATAAAAAAACAAGTATAATGGTGAATTTATATTATGTTTCTATTTTTTTAGCACCACGTTATGCTGCCTGTGCAGGTTAAACGATTATGTACTAATTAAGCTAGTGCTTTTATGGATTAAGAAAGTTATATTTTTATTAAATGTACCCTCATTTGCGTAGAGGGAAACCATATTGGAAAAAACCTCAGTACTCTCGAACGAGATTTGAACCTCAAACTCTCTGCCATCTGTAGTCTAGTCAACAGCAAGAGTAGCACCTTAGACCACGAGACCACAGAAGCGGGTGTGCCTATAGTTGGTTAACGGCCATTTTGGATTTTTATAACAGTTTAAAAATTGATAAAAAAATACCGTTATTTACTCATCAGACTTACACAAATGTGTTTTCACTAGTACAAGTGATGTCGATTTGTATCACTTACCAAAGTGGCAAACTTTACTAACCAAGTGACTTAATAACGATTCTATGAAAAAAGTGAAAGTGAAAGTGAAAGAAGAGCACACGGAAACTCCACACAGAAAAAACCCACAACCATAAATTCTCAAAGGAGAAAAGTCCACGCGGAAAAAAGCCCGCACGGAAAAAACCCAGATAGATAAACACCCACAAAACAAATTGCCCACAAAGAAAAAAGCCCACACGGACAAATGTTCGCATGGAAAAACACCCACACGGAAAAAGGTCCACGTGGAAAAAAACCCAAATGGAAAAAAGCCCACATAGAAAAAAGCCCACATGAAAAAACGCCCACATGAAAAATTCCCCACAAGGAAAAAAGCCCACACGGAAAAAAGGCCACATGGAAAAGTGCTCTCATGAAAAAACGCCCACACGAAAAAAAGTCCACGTGGAAAAAAGCCCAAATGAAAAAAGCCCACACGGTAAAGAGCCCACACGGAAAAAAGCCCACATGAAAAACGACCACCGGGTAAAACGACCCTATGGAAAATTTCCCACCAGGAAAAATGCTCACATGGAAAAATGTCCACATGAAAATTGTTCTAACGAAAAATGCTCACGCGAAAAATTCTCACGTTAAAAAAGTTAACACTAAGAGTGACCACACTGAAAAATGTTGATAGAGACAAATGCTCCCATTCATTTTTACTTTATCATCAAAAGAGAAAGTATTGTAATCGTGAAAAAAAATCGAAATCAAAATAAAAAATTTAAGCAAGTAAAAGAACTTTCACTTTACAATTCTGTCAGTTTCCTTGTCTGTCTGTCTATGTATGTGCTCAAACTTAATATTTAATTTTTACAAGTTTATACCTCCGGATTTTTTAAAATTTAATTGTCACCCTAGCCCTCAAATTAAGGGTGATGGGTGCTTTTTTTTAATTCCAATTTCTAAAATGGCTTTAACGATTTTGATTGAAATTGATGTATATACTATGTTTTACCTCCCAAATAAGTGAGATAACACCTTATATTTGGTTTTTGGGTAAATATTAGTTGAAGGGTAATATACTGATGTGTAATTTTAGAAAATTTGAAACATTTTGAAAGTGGCTCTAACGATTTTGTACAAAATTGGTATTTTTAGTATGTACGACACTACAAAAATAAATTTTATGGAACTCAGCACGGACTTTCTCGCTCTAGTATTTAAAAATTTAGAAATTCACTCAAAATTCATAATGTAATATACACTAGCAAACTCGAGAACCAATTGTGCTATAATTACAAAGATTTTTTTTTGACTCACGGTTATAAATTCTATAATTTTATTTTCAAAGAATTAACGTCTTCATTTTTACATCTTGAAAAATAAAAAATATCGATTTTGGGTTTCCAAAGGTCAACACTTCGTGTTAAATTTTGACTTCCGGTTAAAATATTCGACATTTTATTAAGGGATGCACATTTTATGGCTATCGAATTGCTATTAAATGTTTCTTTTATAAATTTTGACAGTTAAAATAGGTAATTATTGAATATTGAGTATAAAATGAGAGAGATAATTTATTTCTCTAACAGAGGTGAATCTAGGAATGGAGCGTAGAGTGAGCGCACCTTCTTTCAAGAAATTAAATCAATTTAATCAATGTTAAAGTCTTTACTAGTTTTATTGTCACGTAATATTATCTCACTAACCACATTTCATTTTTTTAGTTATTATTGGTAATATTATTAAATTATTAATATAGAGTAATTATTAATACATAAAACAATCACATTAAGTATTAAAATGGTGAAAATGGGCATTAATGAAACTACCCAAAATTAAGTTGGGTGCATATCACCTTGTTACACAAACATTGTTTAGGTTTAAATCTGTTTTATCATTTTTATTTTTACTATTTCAATGAATAATAATAAATAAATCTATAATATAATTTATTTTTAAATAACGTGCTTTGAACAAAATCTTTGAATAATACCAAATACATAATGTGTTAATTATTTTAATGTTTAAACTTTTTTCCTTCTTAGTCACCATTTGTTGATGTTCTTATTATTTGTTTTTAATAAATTTCAATACTAATCGCAAATTTCATGTCATACCCTTCATAAGAGGATTATTCTCAAGTTCAGCTTAACATTGAAAAATTATTAAAAGATTTCCTCTCAAAGTTTGAAGTATTTTTATGTCAAAATTTCTTGAAGCCCCAACCCCCGAATTGATCCCGATGGGAGGTCCCACGTCCCTCCCGCCCTCACGAAAATCCTGGATTCACCCCTGTGCTGTACAAACAACCTAAGAGGTTAAAGGAAAAACATCAACTTCTTAAGAGACTTACTTATTTTCTTACTCTATGGCATTAGAGAATTATAGCGTTTGAACTTAAGTATCTCTTCACAACTAAAGCTCAAATAATTATAGTGATATATTTTACAATATATCAGAAACTATTGGTTTTATAAAAATACATTTCAGATACAATACAAAATTGTACAGTGATAAGTTAATTAGTATCTCAAATAGGTGCAGAGATATAAACAATGTTTTCTTTTGTAAAGAATCGTAAAAGTCATTTTTATGGGAAAATGAAAAAAATCAATTTTGTTTATAATCTTAATCAACGCCTAGGTGCGAACTTTAATCAAAATCGTGAATAGTCGATTCTGAGAAAATTGAATTTTTCTCAGTAATAATTTACGCATCATGCCGGAATCCTTAAAGTGATTTTGACAAAAAATTTAGGCTATCCATTTAATTTGTAATATTGATCAAAATTTAGAAATGAAATTTAATCAAAATCGTTAAAGCCATTTGTGATAAAATCGATTTTTTTTTTCTTTCTTCCCTTAAGGAATCTACCCTGAATTTTAGGGTTGGATATCCATTTCCAACATTTCCTCGGGGTAATCGTATGAAAACCCTAGATACCGAGTCTTATTCCAATAGGTAAAATAGTTTAGGCTCTAGCCCGAGGTACAGACTGACAGACAAATGGACAGACAGACAGATGGCATTGGAAAAACAACTTTTTCGGATTCGGAGGATCGCGAAACGTTGACATTCATGAAAATATTGAGTTCATTTTTTTATGTACACAATACTTGCTCTACCTGTAAGGTAGAGAGAAAGAAAAAATATTGATATTGGGTCCCCAAGGGTCAACACTTCGTATTAAAATGTCGACTTCTAGTATACAATTTTTAGAGCAATGGTCTTTATTTTATGTATTAAGTAGCCTACTTATTAAACTACATCAGGATGTAGATCCAACTTAAATGTATAATAACCATTAAATGTAACTCTATTTTGAAGTATTTTTTTTTATTTGAACCCTTAGCACTTGTTGTAAACATTGGTTATGGTGTTGTATCAGAGCCAGGATATTTATGACCTACCATGTGTCAAAAAATTATCCATAAAATGATACTAATAATTCCAAAAAAATTACTTTAAATTAACAAAAAGAATCAAAAAAGCGAATGCAAACTCTAAGAATGTACAAGAATAAATCAAACGCGCAATTTACAAGTAGAAACTAAAACGTTAATAATGCAAAACCCTAGTCAAACTTGCATTCTGTTAAAAATTAACCTTGGTTTATAGTTTTTTTTCGAGTGGGCATTATTCCATGTGAGCATTTTTCATGGGATCAATTTTTTGTATGGGTATTTTTCGTGGGACCATTTTTCGTATAGGCATTTATTTTTGTGCGCATTTTCCTGTGTGGGCATTTTTCCGTGTGAGCTTTTTTCCTGTGAGTATTTATGACCGTGGGTTTTTTCTGTGCGGAATTTTCATGTGCGCTTTTATCATTTGCGATTTTTTCCGGTCACCATTAATACCTATAGAAATTTCTTTAGTCTCCCACACAAATACAGTTTTGTAATCGTGATAATTCTAGACCTCGAAATTATAATCGATTATGACGTTTTGTGTACACCCAAACTAAAAAGAAATTAAAAATTTACAATGTCTGTTTATACCTGTGGCTATTGACTAAACGGTTTTATAAAGTTCGTTCAAGCTTTATAATTTGATCTAATATGGTCATAGCTTTGAATGTATATTTTATTATTTTACTTAAATACAAACTTTAAACGGTTATACCTAGAGGGAAAATTGTAAATTTGAATCTAACATTAAAATTTAAAAGGCTAAAGATCTATTTTTGGAATTTAGAGATTGTTCACAATATGGCTTTAGAAATAAACCAGGGACCAAGTTATCATTTTTCACTTAATTGACTTAATTGATTCAGCTATCATGTGTAAGAATATATTTTAGGTTAGTTTAGAGAAGATAGATTTTATAAAATGTATATATTTAAAAATTGTTTAAATAACTTTATTCACATTCTATATCCGAAAGGTGTTTGGTGTGATTAATTTTTAAAATGGTATGTTTTGACTAGCCCACGAATAATAATTGGCATTTTTTGAACATTTTGTTCCTAATCACAATGTACTATATGAAAAGGTATGCACGATTTTCGCTTAATACATTTAGTACTCATATTTCTCAAAAAATTTTAAAAGACTAAACTACCGTATGGGAACAATAGTGCTATAAATTACAAACACACCAATAAATTCCAAACAAACTAATACATTGGAAAGGAACCACAAGTTCACTCAAAATTTACTTATATATTATTTTCCTATGGCACAATATTCCAAGATTTCGGAAATGTTTGATAATTACAAAAAATAACAAAACGGTTTATCTGAATGTTTCCCAAAGTTTTATCACAGTGACTTAGCGTGAGAACAACAAATTATAACTAGAACACTCTTAATCGGAAGTATATTGAAATGTGATCAAAATTAATCATACAATAAATTATTCTAAATAAAATTTGGCCAAAATGTATACGCATAGAACCTTAAAAAATATTACTTTTATAGTGGGGTTGCATTTATGAACAAGTTAAAATCTTTAATTATCAAAACGAAACATCAAGTACAAAAAGAATTACAATTATTACAAAATAAATAGTACCAATTAAACAAGATTTTGAATGAGTTTATAAAATAAAATAATATTAAAATACAAGTCCAAATGGCACTCACCCAATTTTGTAGAAATATAATTTTTCATTTTCATTTCTACTTAGAAAATCGATAATATCAGGAAAATTTATAAATAATCATTATATTTACACGCTTTGGTGGCCACGTGGTATATGGTGCTACTTTCGGATAGAATATACTGCCAAAGACCATTTCAACCCCCCTTCCACATAAATGTAGGTGCACCTCTTCTATATTAATCCTGCCTAATCCTAAACAAATTAGTTTAATTAGTATAGAGGTGTATAACACGAGTGGGTAGTAAGACACAGCACTAAATTTTTTATATTTAATAGGGCGTAGAAAAGATGCTATGGTCAAATTCACATTTCTTCTAACCTCGATTTTAAACTATAATTTTTTTTATTTATTACATTTTATGAAAACAATAATCAAAAAGGAACAACATTCCAAAAATCAAAATAATGGCTCTTTTTTAGCTAATAGGCTCATTTTTATATTATTATTATTATTATTTTAATTTGTAATCCATAAATTTATAAGAGATATCTAAACTGTTTTTGTATAATTAGTAAAAATATTTAGATTGCCAAAAATATTTTAAACAATAAGATTTTTCCAATAAGCTGTAATTTAATTTATTTTTTTTAATTGGGGTAACCGAAATATTTTTGTAAAGGTAAAAGTCAGAAATTCAAAATAAAGCCTTTATGTTCACAAAATATTCTAATGCACATAGCTCTTATTTGAAAAACAATTAACCATTAGGGTGACCGTGCGGTCTAGGGTAAGGTGTCAGACTTCTGTGTTGCGGGTTCGGGGCTCAATTCCCGGTCCCGGCACTGATTTATCTGATTGTCAAACCCTTCCTTCATCTCTGACAAGGCATGTATTAAACACAACCTGTGAACGTGTGGAAAGCCAGGTCTCCACCGTGGTTCGAATCTCACGTTAAACTGTAGGTCCTTCATTTCATCTCACAATCACCCTAACATTACACATTAGCGTAAGTGTGTACAGCCCGAAAGGGTAGTAAGACGCGGTGTTAGTAATAATGTTAATCATGAGGAAGTCATTCATTTTAAGCGGGCCTTTGAAAGTACTAATTATATCTATTCAATATAGCTTTACTACGCTCTATGAAAAGTTTTATTCGAATGACTGTGTGAATAACATGGTGATCTCTCCAATTAGGCCTATTTTAATCTAATCATCATTAATAAAGTATTTTTTAATATAATTCTTACTAGTCACTTAATGTAAGCGACGGGAAAGAGAAAGGCTATTTAGTGGAAGTTCACCAACCCAGATTGGTATGAAGACGGGATTAAAAAATTACAGTATTAAATCCTAGCCCCGAATAATAAGTTTTTATTATCAATGAGTTCCAAGTCTCCCTTCATGCAAATGTGACTGCACTAGATAATAATTTAATCATTTCGACCTCATTTGTTAAATAAGTGAATACACCATTTGGTAAGTAATGTGTAGCACAAACACAATAATGTAAATCTTCCACATTTCATCATTCTTAATATAGGTATTATTGGTTGAGTTATATATAATTAGATAAATAAATACATTTTTCCTTTAACATATTAAAATATTTTTATTTTATTATGACTTTTATTTTATTTTATTTCCATCTTTCGTTAGAAATAAGAATTTATCATGCTGGATCACAGTTCTATACGAATATTATTTAATTATGGTTGATAGTGAAGAATGTATTTAAAATTATTTCACTAGTTTCTCCAGTTAGCAATTTAGTGCATACATTTATATATATATAATGGCTGAGACTGAGTCCATAACATTGGGAATATATTCCTGTCTTCATTTTAGTTTTTCAGTCGTGTGTTGATTTATCAATACTTTCAGATACGACCGTCAAATACCCTAATCAAATTCATTTAGGATAATGCATTGTATTACTAAAATGAATTGCCACATCCTGTATAGGAAGGTCGAATCAGTGAAAGCACACTTATTCCACAACAGACGACTCGCAAACATCCATATCAGTGTTACATGCACCATGTGTTGAGTAACATGCAGGCGTGTGTGTATTTATGTATATGTAGGTTCATAACTCTAACCGCAGGATATCATCTGGTTAGTGACGGATTTATCGAGCTCCCATTTACTACCAGTGTTTATTTGTTAAAAAAAAAGGGGGTTATAATTACCGAGCATTCAAAAGAAACGGAATAATACGGAACACTAGTTAGCGTCTCTTGTACTCACTTGGCAAAATGCCGCCATTTCTATTTGCCAGCGACCAGCGTGGTAATATTAGCTAGCGTGTCCAGGAAATGGTAAAACGGCTTCTAACGTAACTGTTACATATTTTATAGTGGGATTACGGACAAGTTACAACGCTTCTGTAACACTTAAATTTGGCACACATTCTACGTTTCAATTTCTGCGTACAGCTTATCCTTTTTAGATTTTAAATCTCCTGTTGTAATTTATTCTTCCATTAGGCCTACTTAATGGCGATTTCTTGTTTTGGAGCTAATTGTTGTGTTTGGATGCTATAACTTTGGTTATGTTGGGCATATTAGCCAATTTCTCAAATATTTTTTGAAATTGATTTAATTGTATGATAAATAGTTTTTCCAAAGTAATGAAATTTCAAAAGGATTGATTAAAAATACTAGACATTTCCCAGAAATATTATCATATCAAATGGTTATGTTTGTTTATATGTGTACATGTGTGTATTTCTAATTTCATTTAGACTAACACTTGTTTGACAATTAATCACATATTATGGATTCACAGTCTTAGGCATCATGCTTGAGGTAGACTTAATTACTGGCGAGGGGAAGCTTGATTTTCTACTCAGCCAGGCGCATGATGGGGTGGTGTTCTGTATGTGTTTATTCACTTAATTTTCCCCATTTTTTCCATTTTCTCGTCCTATGGTGTGTTAATTAATATTTTAATATTTACGAACTGCCTGCCCAATCTCGAATACATAAGGGAAGTATTTATTACTAACCTCAATATTGTATATTATATATATAAAAAGAAATAAATGTAATCAAGCTATAAAAAATGTAGTAATATCAAAGTAATTAAAAATAACTTCCTGCATCCATAGTTACTGTCCAACGTTAGAGAATCTGGGATGAATGTTTGTTCATAAAAATATATAAATTTATTTCTATTTTTATTCAATAGCACAAAACATACCCCAAGATTCAAAAGGTATATACACACATACAAACACCAAATCTTCGGTTCTGCGTGCCTCTCCGTGCCTCTGCAATCCTCTTCACCACGTGCAACCATTATATACATACATTATATTCATCACCGCATCTTACTACCTGTTCAGGTTGTATGCATAAATGATAATTATTCTAATGGGGTAGAGATGAGGAAGGAAGCATAATAGAAGTAAGCTACCCACATTAGCGTGGAAAGAGAGTAAGCAATCATTTAGGAAATACCACCCTTAGTAGTTCCAACCAGAATTCAAACCCTAAACTCCCCATCTTCAGCATGTACAACCCGTATTGACTCTCTGTTCGGCTAGTTTCTTTTTAGAAATAAAAATATGCCGTGTGTTATTTCAATGCAATAATGCTAATTTGATTAAGGTGTGATTGTGTCTTTAATGTGTGATGAAGTTTAGTAAATAAAAATTTCCTGAGAGTGTGTTTTGGTTAAATAATAAATGTAAGATGAAAAGGAATGAAAATTAGTGTCTTGACATAGGATTAAACATTATTTAATACACACATCAGTATGTCTTTGTACAATTTATATGAGCAATAAATATGTTTTTAACATAACATGAATCCATCAAAAATATTTCAAATTTATTTCATCTTTATAAAACTAGACGAAGGTGGTTAATTTTAACATATTTTCTTAATAAATTAATTTTATTTTTTATTTATATTGTTAGTACGGTATGTAGATAAATAAAAATTTAACGTTTTCAGATAAAACACTATATTTATGGTTAATTTACAAATAATGGTGTGTCGTGATTGCTTTCGTATTCCTTTGTATTTAACATTATATAATAAACCACTAGATAAATTAGTTAACTTTTGTCAGTAATTTTAGCTGGCTAGTAAAACACATCCCTCATATAATCGATAATTAAAAAAATATATTTATGTTGGAGAGATGTTGATGAATCAATGTCATGTTTGGAATATGAAATGTAAATAAAATAGATAAAATGTCGAGTGCGTGGTAAAAGAAGAGGAGAATAAATCGCTACTTATGCGTAAGTTCATCGCTGGTAATTATACTGTATGAATTTAATGCAACTGCCCGACAACTTAGCTCAGTCGATATCGTGTTTGTTTACTGAGCTGTGGGTCTTAGGTTCAATTCCTGAGATGACCGAAAAATGTATCATTGGTGTAATACGGGTCTCCCTTTTCACAGTGATTAATATACGGCTGAGGACTGAGTATTGTGTCGGTTTTAGATATAACTTAGTTTATAATTAGTGGTTTACTGATATGATAAGTCGATTCAGATAGTGCACGTTAAATATCTCAAATAGATGAAAATTCTCCTAAGTATTTGAGCACAATTGAATGCATTCATTCAATGCATGCGAATGTGAGAGTCACTAAAGCAATAGATACTGCATCAAACCAGTCGAGTCGAATATATCCGTGGTTTTGCACATCTACAAACGTTTTGTTCTCTCCGGCGAGTCCTTACCACAGTTTTGCACGGAGGCGCGGTGATCCAACCGGTGTGAGTGGTGTGATTTAAATAATGTAAACCATAAATTCGTGTGGCAGTACACAGAGACATATTAAGTGGCGGTACGCTCCAGTGGGAGTACACCCTCAGACTATTTCCGGACCCATGATCGCTGGGTCATCTACCTTTTCCCACGAAGTTGGCCGTCCTGTAAGCTTTTATATATTCATTTCAGAATCAGCCTGTTAAAAAAAAAATTGTTAAAATAATTATTGCGCTTGGTCGCTTTCAAAGGGTAGGCCAATAATTAAATTTAAGCTGGTAGCACTGGAAGTAGGTTTATAAATATGATTTAATTATCACTGTGATATTTTAAATAGTCCTTAAGTTAATTAGATTAATCCTCATCATATAGGTTAAGTAATTAATTACCAACCAGCTCCAGTGGCCTCGTGGTCTAACGCACTATTTTTGCAGTAGACTGTCCATGATGGGTCGATCGAGGCTATAATCTCAGCCTGGTGTACCGAGGAAGGTTTTTCCAAAATGGTTTTCCACTCTTCTTATACGCAAATATGGGTATAATTCCTATAAACATATTTACCACTCTTCATCCCTAAAACTATTAGAGTAATTAGTACATAAGCGTACAACCCGAACGGTTAGTAAAACGTGGTGCTATAAAATAAGTTTTCATTCTCGCAATAGACTGGATTTCCAATGACGAGGAGATTGGGGTTCAAATTCCAGTTAGATGTACTGCCGATGTTATTTTTCTAAAATACGTTTAAACTTTCAATCCACAAAAATCACGGTGCTATTATTCCACTAAGTTCTCTACCTTCCTCATTCCTACCCTACTAACGTAATTAATAGATAAGAGTATACGCGTCACGGGAAGTGAAACACGATTAAAGAAAGTTAACAATGATTAAATGAAATCACTAAACATTTGTTATATTCATTCTTTTAGCCACATCTTACTACCTGTTCACGATATACGTATATATGATAATCTTTCTAACGGGGTAGAGATCAGTAATAAAGCATTTTAGAAGTAATCTACCTGAACTTGCGTGAAAGGAGAGTGTAAGATAATTTTGAAAATAAAACCTCAGTGGACGCAAGTGGGATTCAAGCCCCCATATTCCCGTCATTAATAAGCCAATATAACGCAAGTGTAACGCCTTAGATCATTCGGCCACTGAAGTGTGTATCACTAAACAAAGTTTATTAAAATAGCAAGCGAATTTAATCCACACGAGTAGTCACGAAGGTAAAGTCGTCAACCTTGGTCTATTCTGTTTTGCTGGTGATGTCAATTTCGGGGTTCAACTCCCTAAATAACGTATTAGGATTATTTCATAAGTGGTTTCCCACTCTTCGACCAAGCAAGTGTGAATGTATTTTTTTTACCCCCTTATCTTACTATTCGTTCTGGTTATCCGCTTATGTTCTAATTACTTAATATTTTAAGTGAAGAAGAAGGTTATATATAGTAATTTTAGCCGAATTTGCGTGGAGGGAAAGTGAAAAACAATTTTGGACAAACCACCCTGAATACCCCCGGCTGAGATTCAAACATCGATCTTTCTATCATCAGCAGTATAGTCTATTGCGAGAGTAGCGCGTTAGGCCACGTGGCCACCAAATCGAGAATTTTTTATTGATTGTATCTTCTTCATATCTACACTAAAAGAAATACTCTATAAAAAGACTTTATTTGATTAGGATTTAAATTTAAAAATATGTTTTGTGCCGTGCGTCATACTACTCGTTTGGGCTATACACTTGTAAAAATAAATATAAAAAAGGAATAGTCCATTTGTATATATTTTGTGAAATTCAACGTGATTAATTTATGCATGACTTTCCAATAAAAACTTCTGCATAGACCATTATTATATTATTTAGTTCATACCTAGCACTTGTATAGAAAGGAACTAAATTTTAAATGGGAAACAGAAGAATAAAATAATACACATTTAAAATTAAAGTGCAGAATTAGAATTGAACTTTTAGGACGTGATAATATTTAAACGTAGTTGATATATATTATAATATAAATAAGGGAATATATATTTATACAGGGACTATAATCAAATTTTCAAACAAAGAGTATTTTAGAAATTACAAAATGTTGTAATATTTCACTATTTCATTAGAGTTATTTAGAAAATAGTGAGAATTTATTACAAAAGTTATGGTTGCAGTTCATATGACTTGACGTATGAATACGTAAAGCTATTTATACTAGTTTATATAGCTGTCACATATGTAAGGTCCTTTAAAATTAAATTCAACTATAGTATGAAAGGTTGTTTTGTAAAATATATTTTAATAACAAAATATGGTTTCACTTGTAATATAATTTTGTTTGAAAGTTGTTTAAAATTGTTTAAATTCTCAAGGGTATTACAATTATTATTATTAGTCTTATGTATTATTAAGAAATTGTCTGAAACTGTTGATCATAACAACACATCACTTATAATCCAACTAAATTCTAGAACAGACAACATCAAGTTTAGGGCCGTTATTATAGTTTTTAATTAGTGAAAATATTATTCTTATTTGAGTAACTTAAATTATTTTCATTTATACTCAGGTTATATTTGATCTTGATAAAAAATGTTTTATTAAAGGTAATTTTATTAAATCTGTAAGAAAATTGTGAAAAGGTCTTTCTTCACTGGGATTTTAAAATTTGTAAATAGTTTTGTGTTTTAATTTAATAATTTTAGACTTGTAAAGGCAAATAAAACCTAATAATTCTAGATAAATTTGGATTAATTTATCAATGAGCCGCAATGGTTTGAATGCGGAAAAAGTTGTCAATATCGTATTGTCTGGATTGCTGGTAGTGGTGAATTTGGTTTTCGAATCCTGAAGATTTTTTTTCTCTAAATAGTTTTCTTCTCTCCCACTCACAAATGTGACTCTTATCTCTACATTTTCTAAATATTTTATACATTGTTGTAAATATGTAGAGTACAATTATTTTAAAATAGTACATTCTTTTTAAAAAAGTTAACTTTTTCCATTAATTCTAATTCTTAATGCACATATATTCGGCAACATATATTAAAAATCTACAACAAATCAAAACAATGATATAAAAACCTGATCCATTATTTCTCCTCTCCTACAAAAGCCCCCTTTTCCCCTAATCTTTCTTTCTCTAATACGGATTATAAAAGTCTTAATTGTCAGTCCGTGGCTGGTGTTGACGATGGTGTCGTAAAATGATTATGAACTGGATTATAGAAGGTGTGGTCCTGCGACCCACATATTGGAGAAGGAAGTCTGGTTTGTCTTGTAACATCTCAGTTGGAGTCTGTTTCACAGTGTTCGATTCCCCTCCCTTGGGGCAAATTTATTGTCCCCGTGTAATACGTGACTATCATCATTTTACTGGAATCGATTCTTGTTTCGTAATGTATTTAAAGATCACTAATGTATCGTGTTTTTTCTTAACTAGAGCAGTTTATCTAAGCGTTGACAAATGACTTATTTGAAGTCCCTTTCCTGTGCCTGAGAGAGAGTTTATTACAGAATAGCCCACTTTGGTTGTCTAATGCATCACTTTCGCAATATACTGTACTTCTGATGACGGGAAGATCGGGGTTCAAATCCCGGTCAGATATACTCAGGGTGGTTTTCCCTAAATGGTTTTCCACTCTCTTTCCACGATGATATCAATACACTTTCTCTAAATGATACCTTCCTCGTCCCTAACAGATTGGTGTATTTACAGTAGCCCCTTGGCTTCTTCGGTGCTGACTGACAGCTCACAGCTGACTTCTGACAGTCAACATTTAAGTATAAACCGAAATTTTGACCTTCAGAAGTGACAGATGCTAAACACATGTTTTTGCAGATCTTATGGTTCGGCGTAGGGATACATAATTTGGTCTGGTTCGAAGCTGTCAGCTGTGAGCTGTCAGTCAGCACCAAAGAAGTTATGGGGCTACTGTAGTACATATGCATATAGCCGGAACGGATAGTAACACACGGCGATAAGTAGAAAATTACCAATTACTTTTTGAAAAACTACAAATTATTACAATAACTTTCAAACTACTAGTATTATTGCTATATTACTTGAGGATTTTCGAATAAATTTAAACTGTGTATATATTTGTGTTTATAAATACACTATAAAAACGTTCTTCATAATTTCAATTTTTTTTTAAATTTTGTATTACCTATAATACGTTTTAAAAAAATCTTTAAATTTAAAAATGACAACTGGACATGGGAATCAAACCGGACCTTTGGTTTAATACGCCAATGCTGACGATTTTTGCGTGTGAATCACAGAATCTTTCTTAAAATATGAGTGAATAATTATTCTGGGAACGGGATGATTCTTGGATGATAATAAAAATAATAATACTTACCACCGCATCTTACTACCCGTTAGAGCTATACGCTTAAGTACTAATTTTGATAATGATCTAGGAATTAGGAAGTTTGAATATAGAGGAAGTAAACCCACATTTGCGTAGATGGAGAGTGGAAAGCCATTTAGGAAGAACCACTCCCAGTTCACCCAAGCAAGAGTCGAACCTTAATCTCCACGTCCTCGGCCATCTAGCTCAACATGAAACTAGCGCGTTAGCTAACTACTGCACCAAGGGGGGTGATTCCTGGATAGATCAGTGGTTAGTACGTTGGTGTATTAAGTTACAGGTCGTGTCTTTTATTGCCATATCCAGAAATCATTATTCAATTTGGAGAATATGATATTTAAATGTGGTTATGGCCGAAAGTAGCAAATATAATAGCTTGGCTGTTTGATCCATTATTAAAAATATATATTAATGTTAACTTTGTCCGTACCATAAATCACATATTATTCCTCATACTGTATACACATGTTATTTTAACGCCAAGTCACACATATGCAGTTTTTTTAGACTTAGTATAGTGAAGGTGACCTGGCGGTCTAGGGGTAAGGTGTCAGACTTCTCTGCTGGCGGCTGGGGTTCAATCCTCGGTCCCGGCACAGATTTATCTGATTACCAAACCCTTCCTTCACCTCTGACAAGACATCTTGTGAATGTGGGGAATGCCAGGCCTCCACCGTGGTTCGGATTCCACGTTAAACTGTAGGTCCTCCATTTCATCTCACAATCACCCTACCATTACACATTAGCGTAAGTGCGTATAACCCGAACGGGTAGTAAGACGTGGTGCTAATAATAATAATAATATAGTGAAAATTATACAATATATGATATTATGCACAATATTAAAACATAATATAGGATTAACTTTATTATAATTTGGAATACAAGTGATCTAAACAATGATGAAGAAAGTGCCTTGAAATCGGTAGATAGAGGGTTTATAAAATACACTTCTGGGGGAAACTATATTTCTAATAGTGCTCAAAATAAGTAACTTACTCCATTGATTATTTAATTACCATACTAACTTACAAAGAAAATAGAATTAATATTTAGATATTTAAAATAAATAGAAGCTCTAACGGTGTTTTTAAACTTGTTTCTTAACATTTCTTTTCTGTACTATTATAGTGTGTTGGGTTTGAAAAATGTGCTAAGTCACCGAATCTCTTAAAATGAGTTTTCATATACACAAGAATAAAAAAAAAATTGTCAACGTGTGTGTGTTGCGCTAAGTCGAGAGTACATAATGCTAGAGTTTACGCATCTGTGAATAATGTGTTAGTTTATCAAACTCAGTGATTTGGCTGTGCAAAATGTGATATATCAATTTATGTGACATATCACAGTATGAACACTCATATAATAATATTTACGAAACCTTCATACACTGCACACTAATACCAAGAAAAGAAAATAGGCAAAACACGCCTAACAAACTTTATATATTGTAATAATATGCCGCCACTTAATAAAGCAACCAATTGGCGGCTTTTTATTAAATTTTGTTTATTGAAATTTGAGATCAAAGGAAAGGAAATTGCTATTGACCACCACCTGTAGGTCGACAGCTTATCGACAAACTTTAATTTTTTGTCAGTCACAGTCGTGGATTTAGTAAGCTAGAGTGCTCAGATGTCGCCTTTTTGAATCTCAATTCCATGATATGAACCTTGCAATTAAAAAATCCAAAGTTTACACATGTGCTACTTGTGACAAGTTGGTTCTACAAATCAGGACTGGGTGTGACACAACTGAATTACAGAAACAGTTAGATGGAATTGGGTGACCTGGTGGTCTAGGGGTAAGGTGTCAGACTTCTCTGCTGGCGGTCGGGGTTCAATCCTCGGTCCCGGCACAGATTTATCTGATTACCAAACCCTTCCTTCACATCTGACAAGACATCTTGTGAATGTGGGGAATGCCAGGCCTCCACCGTGGTTCGGATTCCACGTTAAACTGTAGGTCCTTCATTTCATCTCACAATCACCCTACCATTACACTTTAGCGTAAGTGCGTATAACCCGAACGGTTAGTAAGACGCGGTGCTAATAATAATAATAATAATAGATGGAATTCATAAATTGAATGAAATTGCTTATAATGCCAAGAAAATGGACAAGATGCTGTCAGATTGTGACAAAAAAAGAAAGACAATAACGTTTGACATGCAACTGTGCCTACCAACACCTTATGTTCTGAGTTATGTTGCCTTTTATAAAATACAGCTTTGGGCCTACAATCTTACTGTGTATGATTGTGATGATGGGCAGACATATTGCTATCTGTAGCATGAAGGAATAGCTGGGAGAGGGACTATAGCCATTTGACAACATTTGGCATATTTATCGGATGCCAAAAATTAATGTAAAAGTAAGGTTTATGAGAAGGCCTCACGATAAGTTAGACGGAAAGGGTATGTTTTATTTACAAGGTGGCATTGGGTATTCTTAATAAAATAATACTTTGGTGGGTTCTCACACACAAACAGGTTTCAATCCACCTATCTATGGAATCTATTTAGTAATATACTGGATTAACGGTAATGGCTCGATATCGGCTTGGAGCTAACTAAAAGGTAAATATCTTTAAAAATTCTAAATTATTCCAGAATAATTAAACTTAATTCAAGAAGTACTTTTAATATAAAGTATTATTTTATATTACACTACATTGGAAGGAACTTTTAATTTGTTTTATTTAAAATAAATATATTTTTATCTTTACTGTTTTTTAAACTAATAAATAAACAACAAACTAACTCTATAGCATAAAGGAACTCTAAAGTTCATGGCCACCAGAATTTGAGCTGGATATTCAACATAAGACACCCCCATCCATTCCCAAACTCATTCAAATCAATTTTCACACTATCCTCCCATCGAAGTCTTGGTATACCAAGGGGTCTTGTAGTTTTAAGTATCCCAACTTTTATTTTAGGTATACACCTAACATCACCTAAATACGTTACATAACCACCCTACCTCACCCTCCGTGCTTTGATTTTCCTTAAGGTGCGATGGAAGAGCATGCGAGAAAAATCGAAAGTTTTTGAAGTTCTTATGGCAAAATATTTTTTTGGCCAAAATAAATAAAATATTGCTCTAGTAATAACATAGGATTTAATTTTCTTTATATGGTGATCTCAAAATTTCTTGATCATCTAACAAGTGTGTCCAAAAATGACATTTTTTCTATCCGTTTAAAAAGTATCTTATTTAATGATACTATGCTTATGATGGATATTCAGGAATTGTTGATATCAACATGTGAAGAAAATTAAATTCTTTAGATTTTTACTGAAACAATATTTTATCTATTTTTGTCCAAAAAGATTATTTACCATAAAAACTTCCAAAACACTGGATCGTCCTCGCATACCCTTCCATATAACCTTAAAATATCAGAGGATGCATACAAGCCAATCAGTTCTCCACTATGTAACTCTCTTTCTTCTCATGTCCATAGATCCCTCATAGGTCTAAAAAAATGTATCAGCCCTTTGTTCTAAGAAGATCAATTTATTCTGTTGGTATATAGTTGGTGACAGTATTTTACATCCCTTATAAACCAATATACTGTTATAGCTTTGTTTATTATCAGTTTGATATTTCAAGATAAAAGACGAGACGACAGCAGTTTACAAACTGATTGCCTAAATTATGTGTTTTTGACCTCCTATCGAATTTATTTCTCATATGAAAAGTACCTGGGGGAACAGGGGAAAAGTCACATAGCACTCATCTTCCAAGGCAGAAAATTTGGATCTCAACCCCCAGCAAATACTTTTATTAATTAATTAAAATATGACAGAGACCACTTTTAACCATAAACTAAAGTGTATTATAAAGGTATTGTGATTGTCTAGCTGATGAAAGCAGTAATTCAATTTAAGTTAGAATTGAACTTTATTACTTTTATTCCTTTGCCTTTACCATTAATTTGCCAGTACATTTCCCGAAAAAACATAATAGAACTAAGTCACTTCTTTTAATCCCTTTATAACGTATATCTCAAATGCTTTTTGTCAACATTCATTATAATTTCACCTGATGAAAACTAACGTAGGTCTCCATGTTTATCATTAAATTTACCTTTATCCCTGTGAGTTTTCGATCAAGACCAATTTTGATGTCTTCCCTCTTTACATTAATTCTCATAAATCATTCTCACCCACCCTCCCATCTACGCTCTTAATGTCCATACAGTCTCATTATCCCCCCTTCATTACACACATAATTACATTAAGGCGCAAAACCTTCTTGTTGTCTCTTGTGTTTGCCCTTTCAATTAGCGCCCCCTCCCTTAAACTCTATCCTTTATGAGGAACTTCTCCATCTCTCTCTTTTCAGTCTCCCCAGGGGATGAATATAATATAGTGCTCTTCGAAGGCTTCAGTTGGATAAACACGCGTTAACGGTATTACTTGGGTTGTAGTACCATAGTTTACCTCGTAGATAAACCCTCGCTTTCAAAATGTTGTAGATCTGAACCAAAGTTAAATAGGAAATTACGGAAGTGGATGGTACACATCAGTATTTAAGTTGAGGTGGAATTCAACGCGAATTAAGTTAGTATTTTCTCAGATTTTTAAAATATATTTTATTCAAAATTAAAGAAATAATACTTAAGTAACTACGTTTAGTTTAAGTTTCTACTAAAAGTAATTTAAAAAGTTCTTGAATATCTTCTGTTATAAGGATATTTATTGGCTTTTGTTGAGAAACTTTTTAAATGGAGCGACAACTTTATCATTAAATTTCAATATATTTATGAAAAAATCTGTTCATCTTTCTATGTGTATAAAATATAAATGAACTTATCTAGTGAAGCAATATTTGATATACTCTGTCCAAAAATATTGTTTTCCATAAAAACTGTCCTTAACTCGTGGTCCACCCCACCAGCGTTAGCCATTAATTTGGAGAAGCATCGAGTGTTTACATGTGAGCCTTAAATTTGTTTTATTTGTTTTTCTTATTATGGGTGGTATTTTTTTATTTGTTAGTAAATTCTTACTGTGACAAATATTGTTCGGGCCAGCTTTAATATTTTAATTACTATGAAAACAAATTTAAAGTATTTATTGAGGTTTTATTAATAATGATATACTAATTAGTGTTGTGTTAAGGCCTCCAATAATGTTTATTTTAGGACAACAAATTGTAAGACTATAGAGAATAAATCTCTTTCCAACAACAACCAATTTAAATATTGAAATAAAATATGCAAAAACTTGTTTGTACGCCTCTAATATCTTTGTTAAGGTGTCTGAGTGGTATGATTTATTCACTTATTCTTCTTTATATCTCCAATCTTGTGATTGGTTGGTACCCACTCTTACATTCCAGTCTTCCCTACTCTGTCATTCTCGTCATTTTCCTATAGCCCCTTGCATAAACATCCGTCGTAGCCTGCTTTCTATATTCCATTCTCGGTCGTACTTTCCTTCCTTTTTCCTTCCAGTTTTCCTTCCATCATCTTGACTAAAAGCACATATGTCCAATCTTTATTTCTCTTCATCTTTTAATTAATGTCCATGGCTCTTGATTTTAAAGTTGACCTTAGTTCTTTATTACACAGCAATGATAATTGAGTTATTTATTTACTCCGTTATACACCAAACTAATCTCTTAAATTACATTTGAGTATCACTATTGTAGTGTGACTTAAATGAATCCCGTCTTATATTAAGATTTATCATATTAATATTATAAAGAGGAAAGGTTTGATTTTTTGTTTGTTTGTTTGTTTGTAATGAATAGGCTCCGAAACTACTGGACCGATTTAA
>CABEEJ010001900.1:0-23709 GCA_901482245.1 Timema douglasi
AAACAACAGTCATATGTAATATTATACCATTAAAATCTATACAAAAGTATCTACTTTCAAAAACATTTATTTTTAATATAAATATTCTTCAAACCAAAATGAAGTTAGTATATTAAAATGGCGCTCAATGTGAAGGCATTCCAGTGTACGTTACAATTGGCGTACTCAACGAGGGGCAGTATTTAAGGCTTTTACAATTGGCGTTCCAATGTGGGGCATCCAGCTTCAGTCTTTTACAAACCTCCCGATCATTGACTAAACAGACTTGACATTGAGTGTTAGAGAAAACAATTTTTAATGCACCTTGCCTGGATTTGAACCTTGACCTACCCATAATAGGTAAAACATGATTAGACGGAACAGTCGTCTTTGTAATCGTGGTTATTGGTGCCGGTAGGCCTGCTACTACTAAATTGATTAACCACGCAAATGTTCATACGACTAAAAAAAAAAATGGCCCCTTGGTATAGTGGTCAACCTAGAAGTTCCGTGTTCGATTTCCAGCTAGTGTAATGGGTATTTTTGCTGAAAAAGGAACTATCCCAAAGGTCAACAAGGTTTGGTTAGCTAGGCTTAAGTTAGGTTAAGTCTCTCCACTGGTTCCATATCCTCATTCATTATCATCATAACCTCCTCATCTAATCGGGACACGGAAAAACGCTCCACGGCAAGAATGTACGAAAAGTTCAGTCCCCTGGACAGCAGTAAAAAGTACCAGATAATCTCACTACAAGCTGGACTACGAGTGATTTATCCCAGACTCACACGCGTGTGTTCTAAAACACACAGATTGCAATAGATTGGTTTTATATTGACAAGGAGGTATTAAATTCAAAGCCCGGCTGGGTGTACCAAGGGGGTTTTCCCTATAGATTTCTTCCCTGTGGTTATCCTATTTCCATTCCCGCTAGTGTGGATGAATTTCCTCCAAATTGACTTATTTGAACCTCTACTTAGTTAGAACTCTTAATAGCCATTGTTTTAATTTAAATAATAAAAACATAAAAATTACGAGCTCGTTAACGGTTTAACCCAAATTAACTTCCTAATCAATTAAATTTAGTTGAAAATTAATACTCTATTGATATACATAAATTAGAGTTTAATTTAAATACCTTTAAACATTTTATAAAATTTCATTGACAATATTAATTCTTACGTTCTGAAAATAGTAAAAATGTAAACGTAGATATAATATTTTAATGAACAAATGTTACTTATGTGTTTTTTTTAACCAAACCGTGGTTTGTTTTATGTAGTTTATGAAATAGGTGCTACCTTCTGATAAAAATGAATTAGGGAGAAAGCATATTTAAAGTGTATTTTTATTACAGTCTGTTGAAAATTTACTTCTAAAACATAAGTGATAGATGACCACTTCTATAGCATAGACTCCTACTTCGGTGGCCGTATGGTCTAGGACGTCATTTTAGCAATAGACTAGACAGAATGGAGAAATCGTAGTTCGATTCCAATCTGATGTACTAGGGGTGGTTTATCCTTCCTAAATAGTGACGAATTCTCTCTCCGATCAAATGTGGCTACACTTCCACTAAACTCAACATTCCTGAGCTCTAACACATTAGCGTAATTATTAAATAATCCTATAACCCGAATGGGTGCTAAAAACCAATATATATATATATCTGTTGAGCTTTTGCCTTGTTTGTTTCATAACATTGCCACTCATATTATTTTTCTACCTTCTCTGCGTTTTGACAAAAGAGAGATGTTAATCCTCTTGTTCCAAAACCTTTTAATTAAAAATTATCCTCAACTAGTTTAGACCTTAGTCTATAAGCAAGGGTATTTTTACTGTTATTTTTATTGTAGCATACAGGTCTCATTTCATCTTAAATATACTACAGGTTTAATATCAATTCGCTAAGTTGAGCTTAGTTCAGAAATTACTACAAAGATCAAACACTTTATGGTTGAGATTTAAATCAAGAAATGTATAAGTTATAGTGAAAGTTTATATGTTTGCTTCAATTAAATTACAAAATAGTCAAGATAAAAGAGATATTTTATTTATTTACCAATGGTCTTGTTTGAAAGAAATACATTTTCTAGAATGGGAGAATTTATTGGCTGGGGGAAAAAAATGTTGTAGTGCCCTTGGTACTATCTTGTCTGACAATTTCAGTAAAAAATAAAGCAAAGAATTAATAAACTCGGCTACTTATAAACATTTGTATGGTTTTCATATATATAATCATTGACATACCACTTAAACTGCTTGAACCCCGTGCGGATAACTCGAAAACCTAAAATTCTAAAGAAGTGAGACATATGGATTTATTTGAGAACATCTGAGGTTGTGGACCTTGAGAGCACTTCGCTTTCTTTAAAGAGCCTGGCGTCTTAGACCGCTTGAGCACTATTTCGGGTAAACCAAATCTTACGGTACAGTACACCGAAACAAAGCAACCTGGACATATTAAATTATTTATAAATGTAGTCAGGGAAACCTCATTAACGCGCACCTCATTTTTCTTATTTTTAAGATTAACAGCCTGAGTATACTTTTCTTTACTTCTACATTCATTTAGTTCCTGACGTCTTAGATGACGTTACCGAATACTTGTAAAACTCCAAATCCAAGAAACACGGAAAATGAAAACTTGGAATTGTCCTACGTTTTATTATTATTATTTATTATTATTATTATTATTAGCACCGCGTCTTACTATCCGTTCGGGTTATACGCAATTAAGCTCATGTGTAATGGTAGGGTGATTGTGAGAAGAAATGAAGGACCAACAGTTTAACGTGGAATCCGAACCATGGTGGAGGTCTGGCACTCCTCACATTCACAAGATGTCTTGTCAGAGGTGAAGGAAGGGTTTGGTAATCAGATAAATCTTTGGTTGTCTTACGTACTCGGGTGTTTTTACACAAAATGTGTCGAGTATCTTTTAAGCCAAGGAGCATACAAATAATTGTAAGCTTAGTATAATTATTCATGGATACTAGCAGAAGCTTGACCCAGGTATTTATTAATACATTTTTATCTACTGCATACACCACGCCTTTGACTTAACGACTTGTGGTGCGTGTAACTACAAAAAACTAAATTAGGAACTAGAAACACAGTTACAGAAAAATTGAGAAAAAGAAACAACTTTTCATAATAATCAAATTCATTTTCAAAGACCTGAATTAAAAATTAAATACATTTGATTATAGCTCAAAAACTATTGGTTCTATAAAAATATATTTCAAATAAAATGTTTTTTATCTTTAATAGTACGTACTACAATTTTACAATGATAAGATATTTCGTATTTCAAATAGTTGAGGAGAAATTATGAACATTGGGAAATTTACCTAACGTAAAGTACCCTCAAAGTCATTTTAATGATAAAATGAGAGTTTCCATCTTGTTTATAAGAGCAAATAGTGTTTAGATATCAAATGTAATCAAAATCGCAATAGCGAGTTTCAAAAGAATTGATTTTTCCTCCATTCTCTTCAGTTAACTACACTTAAATTTAGGGTAAGACATGTAATACCAAAATCCACCCGGGAGGGATCTTATGAAAATCCCAGATACCAAGTATTATCCCAATTGGTAGAATAGTTTCGGCTCTAGCCCGAGGACCAAACAGACAGATGGACAGACAGACAGATAGACATGATGGTATTTCGAAAAATCATTTTGTTTCAGGGGGTCATGAAACGTCCACATTAATCCAAATTTTGAGTTAGATTTTTTTACGATCACAATACTTTCTCTCCACGATGTCAAGAGTAAGTAAAAAGTTGGAACTCTACATAGGTACTAAGGAAAAGATAAGGATACAAAGAGTTTTTTTTTAAAACTCTTTCACATATTAGCTTGAAAACTTAATTCACGCGAATACCGATTTGTGATATTACCAAGGTATTCAATATAATTAGCTATAACTATGTACTGTTGAATATAGTAGTGATTTGTTTTATATCAAAATGTATCACTAAAGAGAAATTTCACCCTCTAATGCAAATAACTTTCATAAGTGACAAGAAATCTTGTGAATGTGAGGAATGCCAGGCCTCCACCGTGGTTCGGATTCCACGTTAAACTGTAGGTCCTCCATTTCATCATCATCTCACAATCACCCTACCATTACACATTAGCGTAAGTGCGTATAACCCGAACGGGTAGTAAGACGCGGTGCTAATAATAAACTTTCATAAGACCACTAACTTCACCAAGATAACGTCCGGCCCCTGCAGCTAGACCGTTATAAAAGATCACCCAATCCATAAAAATTTTACTCGTCGGTAATGAGCCGCGACATAAATTATGTGATGTTCTTCCAATAAAGTGACTTGTTAGTCTTAACAATCGTGTTAGTCCTCCAAACTTCTTAAATGGAATAACAAATTTTACTCCCTATTCTACGTAGAATAATTTATGTGAAATGTAAATATTTAGGAAGCTACCATTTCTATTTGGTTCAATATAGTTCTTAAGTCGTGAACGAATGTAAATAAAAAAAACCTAAAAAGATTAACTCCACCAGTTACATATAAAATGCAGACGGAAAAACTCTGAACTATGAAATTTCGAAGATTGAGTACATTTTTATACTAAATTAGTTTTATAGATTTATTTGAGTTGTAGACTAGATAATAAATACACACCATTACTTCCTAATAAGGTAATGAAAGAAACAAACAAGAATAATGAAGATATAGGCCTATTATTCCCCTTTAAACAGCGTCGTCCATACTTATTTTTATAGTAAGGATTCAAAATGTCTACTGTATATTTCAAGACAGGCAGTAATGGGTTGAATGCTGTCCTCTACGTGCCGCAAGATGTCGACATAGGTGGTTGTACAGTTCAAGTAGCCCGCAATTTCACTACAAGATCGTCAATATTCGTGGGAGGATATGCATACATATTATTCTTTAAGTGTCCCCAAACCAGGACTCAGCTGCAGCTTTTTTCACTCTGTGCAGATTCCAACTGGCTAACCTACATATTAATTTTGGGTTGTAAGCAAATAATCTTATCTATATGTCTAATGGTCACGAAGCTATAACTATGAAACATATATATACCTCCATGACCATTAGACATACACGTAGATAAGAATATCTGCATATATAGTCAAATTAATTATGTATGTGAGCTCTTGAATTTGAAAGTTTAGTATTTTAACCGATGATTTCAAAGTTCTACCCTGGGCCAAATCTGTTTTTTAATAATAGCTTTTTAATGTGGTTAGGTGATCACGTGGTTTGAACCGTCACTCTCTCACTAGAATGGATTTACTACAGTGGCGATATTTGGGTATGAATCCTGGTCGAGTGTATTGAAGACATTTTTTCCTAAATGGAGTCCTACTTTTCCCTCACACAAGTGTGAGTACATTTCCTCTACATTTTAATCCCTCATTCCTACCAATTTATGTAATATATGACTACTACGAACAGATTGTATCATGTGATGCACAAAAAAAGTTTAATCTTTGAGAGAGAGAAGCAGGGAACATTTATGTGGGAAGATATTTTAAAGAAAAATAGCTCTTTATTAAAAAAAGCCCATAACATATTTATTTTAAGAATTTCAATTCAAAATATTCACCATTATGAGATTTCTAAAATATTAATACATAAAAACTTACCCGAACTGGTGGGCACGTGGACTAAATGTCGAGCTCATATAATCTGACTTACTTATGGGGAGGTCAGGATTCAAATCTCCGCTGGGTGTACTGAGGATGGTTTTTTCCAGAATGGTTTCACACTCTCACTCCGCACAAATGTGGGTAAGTTTTCTTTAAATTATACCTTCCTCATCCTTACCCTATTAATGTTTTTAAATGTGGATAGCCCCAAAGTATAATAAGACGCGGAGCGAAAGATTCAACATTTTATACGACATATTCGTTTTAAATTAAGTTTTTACATGTGCACTTAAACAATTTGGTCTCTTAAGAATATTAATCTTAAATTGTAGCCTAAAAATAAAAGATATAATATGTAAAGATGAAAATCACTGTTTAAAACAACACAACTTTCGTTTAACGAAACAGTGCGTTGATAATTCTATTTATTTTAAGAGTAAACTTGCTTTTAAAATTTGTAAATATCTGTTATGAGGTTTATATTTTGGAGTTGTGTGAATATATTGTAAAGTTAACTTCCTTACAAGTGTGTAATAATGGAATATGTCACCACCTTCAGGTTGACACTATTTTAATACCGTATTTTATTACGGGTTGTCTTTTTTATTTGGGGTTTTAACATTGTTGAGTTTAATAATAAGTTATACATGTGTGTAGTTAGATTAATTAATTGTTTTTGAGTCTTGACAATTGTCATCCACGATTAGATATCACAGTTAATGCTGGTTCACGTTACAGGGACCTGCGCTGACTAAAAATGTTTGAATCGTAAGGGATCCTAGATTGTTCCTGGCGTGAAATGTTTAAGGTCCCGATTAAGATTCATTGATTTTACTGAAAATATGTATTTTTATGGCGGGAAAAAGCTAGAACAGCTCGGTGACTACAAAGCAAGTGAAGTAGCCTACACTTGCGAAAAAGATATATCTACGAAGTCTTAGCTTCTAGAATATTCCTTGAGTAACGGGATACGGCTGTCTTTGAGCCCCTATCTTCTTGCTTTCAGAGAAGACTTTGCCTGGGTGACCGATGGATAAAGACAGAAGGCTTCTTCACCAAGTTGACATTTACTGCTGAAGATCGTGTGAATTTTGAATAATATCACATTAAATCATATATTTTTATCTATAAATTAATAAAAAGGATATAAAAAAATATAACAATTACAATATCATTATTAGAGGTGCCTTTAAAGACCCAAGAGTTTCACCAAGTTTGATCAAAATGCGTGCATTAGTACAACGGCTTTAAAACACACATGCTCAAATTTTTAAAATACATTCACTCTAATTTTATTAGTCTTATTCCTATTAAAGGCTCGCAATAAATCTAGTTTAGCTAAAATAGCCATCTTATCATTTAACTTTCTGCTAACCCCATTTACTGTAATACTTTATCCTTGGGTATTATATTCAATTTTATAACAATTTACGCTTGAAATGTCAGACACCCTAACTCATTCGGGGACTATCCGCTTCGGTGGCCGTGTGGTCTAACAAGATACGCTCGCTGAAGACCAGACTGCCGATGACGGGGGTGGGGGTGGGGGGGCGAGGTTTGAAACTCGGCCGGGTATACCGAATATTGGATTTCCCAATATGGTTTTCCACTCTCCCTCCATGAAAATTTGAATACATTTTCTATAAATATAACCACCTTAATCCCAAAAACAATTAGCGTAACTAGTATATAAGCGTATAACCCGAACGGGTGGTTAGACGTGGTGTTAAAATAAACTCTGTCGGTAGCATGTCTGCCTAGTGATATAAGGTTCTCGGGTTGGGTTCCCGACACGGCCAAAAAATGTATTATTAGTAAAATTATGGTTTTCCTTATCGCAGATATTATTTAACAGCTGGGGAATGGGTTTTGTGCCTGTTCTAGATTTAAGTTAATAAGTTGTGTGTTGATATAATCAATCAGTTCTTTAAATAACTGAATAAACACTCTTAAATCATTATTTCTACACATTTTTAGATATTTTTAACTGTGTTATATTAGACTTATGTTTAAATAAATAAATACTGCATCTTTGAGAATGTTGAGTAAATCCTAACTGGTCTGGTTAACCGGTGGTGGGAAGTCAATTTTTGAATCACGGCTTGGTGTATTGAAGAAGGTTTTTCCTAAAGGGGTCTCCACACTTCTTCAACATAAATACTACTACATTTACTCTAATTTCTACTTCTCTCATCACAACCCAATTTGGATCAATATTCGGATAGAACTGAAGAGTAGCTAATCCGTGGTGCAAAAAAAACAACCTCCTTTGTGTTATTTAAAAATATTCCACTTTTCTTAGAACGCGTATTGGAAAGTAATTAGAAATTATTACTTATGCATACAAGAAGTAAACATTATTGTAATTTGGAATATGGTGCCGATTAGCTGAAAGGCGTTGGAGTTAAATATTCTACCTTTTTCAACCACAATTATATTTTAACATTTATTTTTTTAGAAAATTGTTGGGGCTTTGAAGCAGTGAAAATGAGGACGTTGTAAGGATACCACAGCATTACCAACAAATTAGAGATATAAAATAATTATTGTTAATTCAACCATGTGAGAATAATGTATTTAGAAACCCGCAATGGTGAGAACCCTGATCAAGGCAGTATTTTAGTTTATATAAATTAAAACTCAAGCTAGTGCAGAAGTATTTTTTCATCCATGGGTTTCCCACTCTACCTTCAAACAAATTAGGATGACATTTTTATAAATTATATTTTCCTTATCTCCAACCCATCAGTATGAATATGCAGACAGGAAACAATCTTAATAAAAAGAAAATTGCATTGGACTTTCCATCAACACCAAAAGTCTCCTAAGTTTTGTTTTAGAATCTCGGGAGTGCACCTACGTCTAAGATCTATATAAGGGTGGTGGCTCACAAAATAGTTTAAAGGTACCGGATATTATTAGCTTATAAATGTTTAGAACTTGAAATAGAAACAAATTGTCCTGTCTTAAACGTATAAAGATATTAAAAAATACAAAATGTTACTTTGCTTTACTACCTGTTTTGACTATTAATGTAAAAATAAAACGGTCTCGATTTTAACAATAGTCTTATAGTAGTGACTAGAAGAACATGTGAGCTCAATATTCAGTGAAATAAAATCCGGGAAACATAACATAAGATACAGAATGTTCGGAAAACCATAGCCCAAACTGCATATACAGCTTGTTTGAACCAAATGTAGTAAGAAATCCCTATACATTTACATCCAAAGAACTATGCTAATACCTTTAAATTGTGTTCCAAGTTTCGGTGTACACCGCCTGGAGACAAAAGATGTTCGAGCATACGTGTACAATAGGTTGCATAGGAGCCAGGCGCACGGCACTACACACACATCAACATCTTGGAGCACGGCAGCAGAACATATCAAAGTTAGTAGTAAATAGCACACCAGTCCATCTAGAAACGCGAATACGTTCTGAGGGTCATCATTAACATCACAGAAAGTGCTTGCCATTATTACATGTGCAGTGCCGTGTGCCTAGCTCTTATGCAACCTGTTGTACGCACACGTTTGAACAGTTTTACTCTCCCAGTGCTGTATGCCGAAATTTTGAACACAATTTAATGTTATTAGCATAATTTTCCTGATGTAAGTAAACCAGTATTTTGTATTACATGTGCAGTTTGGGCTATGAGTTTCCGAACACCCTCAATAAGAGAATAACCCGAATGGCTAGTAAAGCTCGGTGCTAAAAAAGTCACATTATCTGAAACCCTCAAATATTTGTCCATCAATTTGTGACAATTATCTACACCCTTGCTCCAACGTCTTAGAAACCATCCAGTTTTTGCGCAGTTATATTAATCACACTAATATCTTAGTAATGAGGAACCTCACCACTACCGGAAAGGCTGACTAATATTAGCTTGGCCTTTATACCGGGTGCTCACCAGCACGAATCAGTGACGATTGCTAGCAAAACTGAATTGTTTAGGTTGTGTTCAAGAATTACTTTAACACCTAAGGGGGCTAAGGTGGTTTGAACATTGCTTATTTTTGCTGACAGGGGAGTATAGGGATCAGAACAATGCTTACGTAACACAGAGAAAGAAGAGCAAGAATTTTACAGTGACTCAGCCATCCCTAATTGACACATAATTATTAAAAGTGTCGAGACGTGGATTAAAGGACATTGTTGATTAGTTTTAAAGTGATTTAGAGTTTTCTTATAACTACAAGAATTCATGTATTCACTAACAATTATTATTTAGATTAAGTTTAAATCTTTTTAAAAAATATCTATATTTCAATTTCACCTGTTTGTACGACATTTTAAATTAGTTTACAACAGTAGTTTTTGTTAACTACTTCGTACCATTAATTTACACCCCTACGTTAATATTTACCAGCAATTTATAAATTGCACAAAAAAATAATGGTTATCCTGTAAACAAATTTAAAAAAAATCGACATATGTAACGTAAGGAAAGCGGAGAGGCAGAAAAGTTGGTCAGATGTTTGTTTATTTTTGCATATAAATGTGAAGGGGGCCCAAAATTATCAAAAATATGCTTATAATACTTTAACACTCCTATGGTACGTTCGAAACTCATTCGTAGCTCTTCCATCGTATTCAACATTTTGGTCGTGAGCGTGCAATTATCTGACTCCTAAATCCTGATTGATTGTTTTCATTCAGGTCCTTGTTGGGAGTTCAGCCTCTAGGGCTTAACATCCTGATCAAGGTCTGTTCAGTGTCCACCAATTATTCGCGTTGGGTTTAAAACGAGCGGTTGGATAGTGATGTCAGTACATAATTATATACGCTTTGTTTACCTTGAAAGGTAACAAGCTTGGGCTGATTGGTTTCATTATGGTGAAGTTTATAAAATAACGTAATCGTATAGTCAGTAAAGATAACACTGCTACATGCGGAGTAAGTAGGATAGTGCATAATGTACAGGAACTTGGATTGTATTTTAATTTTATTTTGACACTTATGTAATTTAATTTTACAAACTCAGATGAGGATTTAGGGGCTACGAAAAGAGGTATTTTATTTTGCAATTTCTATAACAAAACGTTTTTGGCCAGAATAAATCAAATATTCCTTCAGTACACACATATAGTTTAATTTTCTCCACAGAGTGACATAAATATTTCTTGAATATCTGTCAAGAGTGTCCTAGAAATAATTAATTACAAATTTTCTATTCATTAAAAAAGTTTATCATATAATTCCACTATGCTCATGACAAATATTCAACAACTTTTGATATCACCATGTAACTAAAGACTATGTTTGTACTTTGTTATACGTATAAAAATATTTTACTAATTTTTTCAAAACAATTGTAACTATAAAAAATCTGCAAAAACAATGCCCTTTTCTATCATTTCCTATACCCCATCTTATAAAATATCATCCAACCCATATCGGTGGCCACATGGTTTGACGCTACTCTCGCAGCATACTAGATTACTGATGACAGAGAGATCTTGGTCGGTTGCACTGAGGGTGGTTTTTACTAAATGTTTTCCCACTCTCTCTCTCCACGCAAATGCGTGTGCACTTATCATAAATATAGCCTTCCTAATCCATATAAAATTAGCGAAATTATTATTTTGTAAGCGTATAACCCGAACGATTACTAGGACGTTGTGGTAAAAAAACATAAACAAAAGATAAGACTATTCAAATAGAAGACTTTAAATTGTTAACCAGAAGTGTGTGTTTCAGAAAAAAAAATTAAAACAATTTTTAAATGATATCAGGAAGAGAACATGCATTTGGGATAGAAAAAAAAGAAATACTTTTTTGTACACCTTGTTTTACTCTTTATCCTGGATATTCACATATTTACACTAATTGTGTAGGAATGAGGAGGATATAATTTAGAGGAAGTCACCCACCTCTACACGAAAGATAAGTATTATGAGTGTTCTATACCCTGGCGCATGTTGTTTAAATAGTGTTTCCTAATTAACGATTTTACCTAGTTAAACAAGTTTTCTTTTCTTTTGATACCATTGATATCTTTTTCAAAGTTATAAAATTGATATTTTAGATTGTATTTAAGTTTGTATTAGAAACATTTTTATTATACCTTGATATCATGCAACTGTCTCTCTCCAAGAAGTTAATTTTCTTCAAACAATGTGTCATTAATAGTAACTCATGGCTGCATCTCACTTTTCATCGTCTGACAAGAGGTCAAACCGGCTGACCTTTATGAACAGAGATGACTCATTCATTTCGACAGAGAAAATGTGGAATGGCAACAGTTATAGTTGATCTGCCACTTAAAGAACGATTTTTGAGAGTAAAAATAGATACGTTTATATATTTACATGGTAATTTAAATTTTACAGATCATGTCATTTTCTAGGCTGAAAACTAAATATCGTAGATTTTTATAAATCTTGGATAATCTATAAAACTATTTTGATATTTTCCTAAATGTTCTTCAAGCCAAGAATAGGGCTTAGTATAGGTGACTTATGTGGTCTGCAAATCTCTTATGAACAAGTTTATGTCGGAAAACACCAGATGATGGCGAATTGACGTTGTAGCATTCTTTAATTTACAAAGTTTGTAAATAACCAGGTTAAATTGAAACTCCAGCACCGATCAATTGTTTTTCTAGTAGCCGTATTTTTTCGGCCTAAAAGGTAGAGAGACTTTATATTCGTCAGTGGAAGATGGGAAGTGTTATCAGCAGATAAACACGAGTTCTCACAGGTAGACATCCTTTTCTTTCCATTATTTTTATATTGCACATTAGGGCTTAAGGTTGATAGTGCTTAGAATGCCCAATTGCGTAATTTAAGTTGCAACCTACTTTGCAAAATATCTACGAAATCGCCAATTAAGCAACGCCATTGAGGCTTCCTCAGTCAGGTTATATCTATAGTAGACACAAACAAAGAACACTAACAACCTAGCCGACGTCTGAGAGCGCCTATAAGGCTAGGAGGTATGCAGCTCTTCTAGCATTCAAGTTTAGCTTGGAGCCTATGAAAGATGACGTAGGCTTTAGATAGAGACTGTGTTTCCAAATCACGAACAAACTTAAAACATATTAATAAATTCGTCCCAATGGATTATACTTAGTTCAGAGAGTAAGCACTGTATGTATAAATAAGTGGAGGAAGGTAAATATCAGGATTTAGCAAATTAATCTAGATAGGTGAACTATTTATAACTAAGACATTATATTGAGAGGCGGTATAAAGCATGTACTGCGCCATCATTTGAGGGAGGTAGATTTAAATATGGTAATACTTGAGAGGTGGAATGAATAAAGTGTAAATATTTTCATATTGAAACTTTTCTGAAGTTCTAAGATATCTAAAATAATTCTCAATTATCATAGAATCTTTTGAGACCCTGTTAAAAATGGCTTTATTAGCTCGAGGCATATGATTTTGCCATTTATTTTATTTTATGTTAGTGCAAGGTTTTTTGGAAAACGTCTATGAAACTAGATAGGTTCACCTTTTCGTTGTTTTTAAATGTTAACACTCAAAATAGTTATAATATTTTCTGATGACAAACCACTTCTTAAAAACAAGGTTAAATTATTAAAATTCCACCCTTATACTGTTCTATTTTCCTATTCCCTCAAATAAACAATCTTGTAACTGATACAGACTAGAGACATGTAAATCATAGTGAATGAGTTACTTGAGGGGAAGGTCTTATTTTGTTTTCTCTTTTGGTCCGTTTAGAAGGTTGTTAATATCTTAACAGTGAAGAGCTTTGCCTACTGGAGGGAGATTACCTCACTCTGTAGTGCTTGTTATAAGAATTGCAGTTCTGAATCTTCAAAACAGCTAAAACATCTTCTATTACCCCTTAAAATGTAATATTAAGATAAATGTACGTGTTTGAGGACAGATAGAGCTATGTTTCTAATATTTTACTTTGATCGCAAAACCACAACACTTTGCATTAAACATTATTGAAAACATGTTAACTTTTATCTTTTCATGAGTTATTTTTAAACATATCAAACATAAGGAGGAATAGTTTGGACACAGTATGGACATTTCCTTTCACCTTAATTTTGATGTGAACCATATTTCAAAAATGACAAACCACTTCTTAAGCAACGTAGTGTTTCTGAATGTCTGCTACTTAAATCAGTGCGTTGGTCTGTGGTCCCCTTCAGAGGTGAGGTTAGATCGAAGATATCTCCAAACTAGAGCGAGAATTATACCTCATACACCCTCCTTGAACATGCTATCCAATTTATTATTTTTTGTGAGATATTGTTTAATCTAAATTAACCAAATCTATCGGACTCATTGTGTCTTTAAAAGCTGAGAGACACTCACAAATTAAAATGACGAAACCATCCAAATGAGACTGGATTAGGCTAACAATTAAAATTGTTATACAATTAAAATTGTTATACAATTAATAAGTTAAATCTATATTCGTATTGATGGTAACATCTTTTAAGGCAACTATTTTTAATATTTTTTATGTTAGCACACAACCTCAATAGTAGACCATTATTCCAAGTTCACTTTTAATTAATTAAAAAAAGAAATTATGCATAGTGAGGTTCATAAATTATTTATTAAACTTGGAAAGAAGTGTGCTATTTTGATTAAAACACATCTTCAAATATATTTAGCTATAGTTTACGTGACAGACTACAAAAATCAATACACATAAATTACCTCAGCTAGAACATTTACCAACTTCATATGACACTTAGGTAAAATTTATTTGTAACTTATGTATAAAAACAAAGTTTATTTTTTGCGAATATAAAATTAACATTTGAATAAATATACATAAATCATGTTACTAATGAGAGACCTGAAATTATTTCAAAGAAAAAAGTTGTTTTTCCTAGGTTATTTTTTACTGTCTCGCTATCTTACAGGTAGAGAAAGTATTGTGATTGTCAAAAAAATTTAACTCAAGATTTTAATGAATCTCGACGTTTCATGACACTCTGAATCAGAAAAAGTTGTTTTTGAATTTCCTTCTGTCTGTCTGTACCTCCAACTAGAGCCTAAACTATTTTACCGATCGGGCTAAAGCGAGGTACCTAGGGTTCTTTTAGGGTTGCTACGGGGGATTTTTTGAATTGGATATCTAACCCTAAAATTAAGGGTAGTTTACTGATGGGGGAAAGAGAGAAAAAGTCGATTTTCTCAAAAGCTCTAACGATTTTGATTAAATTTCATTTATGAACATATATAATAATTTCAAACAAAATGGATACTCTCAATATTTCATAAAGATTTGACTTAAGGGTTCCGGTCTGATGCGTTTATTATTTATCATATCTCTGTGACTCTTGAGATATTAAATTACTTATTATTACAAATATGTAGGTCTATTTATAATACAAATCTTTTATTTGACACTTATATTTTTAAAACCAATAACTTTCAAGCTATACACAATTTTATATATAAACTTTTTGAACACTAAAGGTAAACTATTGCAACCGTAAAAAAAATCTAACCCAAAATGTTGATGGATGTCGATGTCTCATTACACCCCGAACCCTAACAAGTGGATTTTGCAATGACGTCTGTTTGTGTGTCTGCTTAAACCTAAAATTAAGAGTAGATTAATAAAAAATGAAAAGAGATAAGACAGATTTTCTCAAAATCTGCTCTAACGATTTTGATTAAAGTTCGTATCTAGGCGTTGATTAAGATTATAAATAAAATTGCTATTTCCACTTTCCTATTAAAGTGAATTTTAGGGTACTTCACAGAAGCGTAAATTTCTGTATTTCCACAAATATTTGAGATACTAAATAACTTATAATTGCTAAATTGTAGAAGTATTAAAAATAAAAAAACTTTTACTTGAAACATATTTTTATAAAACCAATATTTTTTGAGATATTGGCAAAGATATTGATAAAATTTTGTGAGATTTAGTTGTAAAGCGATATTACTTAAGTTATAACGCAATAATTCTGTAATGCCATAGAGTAAGAAATGAGTAAGTTTCTCAAAAAGTGTATGTTCTCTTTCTATCAATCTCTTAGGAGAGATGTTTGTACAACAATGATCTATCTTCTTCATTTTAAACTCAATAGTCAATATTTACATTTTTTATACTGGTCAAAATTTATAAATGAGGAATTGAATAGTAATGCAATGACCTGAAGATACGAAACGTTTAATAAAATGTTAAAATTTTAACCGGAATTCTAAGTTTTATTATGAAGAATTGACCCATGTGAACCCAAAATCGATCATTTTTATTGGTACAAACATATAAATGAAGACATTATTTAAAAATAAAACTATAAAATTTGAAACCGGGACTCAAAAATGTTTTACTTAAGTATAGTGCAATTTATGCTCGTGTTTTCTAATGTATATTATTTCGTTTCACGCGCATTACTAGTTTTTAGTAAATATATCAATTTTTAAACAATAGATCGAGAATGTCCGCACGGAGTTACGTACCATTTATTCTACAAGGTTAACCTTTAGGGAAAACAAGGCAGCTATTACAAAATTATTATTTTCGTGTGTCTCTAATAAATACTCCACGTGTTTTCGGGGATACCCGGACCAAATATTGAAAACCACTGGTCTAATAATCAAGCTTGCAATAGACTTGGCTGTCATTGGCAGGGAGATGGAGGTCTGAACCTCGGCTGGATGCACTGGAATAATTGTACCATCTCTCTCTTAATGATGTGGGTGCACGCCCTCTAAGCTACTCTCCTTCTCCATAACTCTTAGATTAAATTGTTGATAAACTTAGTGCTACATTTTTTAAATAAAAAAAAGCTCGTAACAGCACGATAAAAAGCATATATATTTTCTTCATAGGTATCTGTTTCGAGACAGGTTGGTAAATTACATCAAAGGAGAAAACTTTTAGCAAGCTGGAATAGAATAACTGCCTCACAGATATGTTTATTTTATTCATTGCCTAGATACCGGGCTTACAAAGACCCTTATTTTGAAAACCACTGACTCACTCAACAATAATAAAAACCTATAGGCTACCTCCAGTAAACATAAAACCTTGAAAATTGGTATACAAACCAAGGATAAATTACGAATTTTGAACTTTTCAACATGGTGTCCAAAATGGGTGGAGTAAGGGCCACATCTAACTCGTCGCCCTTCCCTCTTTAGCTCGTATCTAAAAAATAATATGAACCTAAAAATGTAACACCATGATAAGACAAACTGTTTTAGTCATATTTCCAAAGTTGAAGTTTATAGCTTAAGTGTTTAGTGAGATACAGGACTTAAAAAAATGTATTTCATCAGGACTCACTAAATCACTCAACCACTGATAATAAACACCTATAGGGTATTTCCAGTCAGAATTGAACCTTGTAATTTGGGATGCAGATTGTACTTGGGATAGAAACCAAAGGTAAAATATTAAATCTAAATTTGTCACCATGGTTCCCAAGAAACGCGCAGGTGAAGGGCCACATTCGCCCTTTCCTCCCCCTCTATAGCTCAAATCCAAAAATAACAGACATGTTAAGATTAACAATTTTAGTCATCTATACAAAGGTGAAGTTTCTAACTTCCGCATCTCGTGAAATACATAGATAAATGGTTGAGAGGTTGGTGTGGAGTGTAGTAAAAGAATTTGACTTTTTAATTATTATAACAGCCAAGAAGCATATCATTTTAAAGGTTCCCATAAGTAGATTCTACAACAGTTTGTTTTATTTCGATAGGACACATAATTCAATATTTATTATAATTATCAGCCATTAATTTATTATATTAGGTAGGTACTGACTTAAATAAACGTATTCTTATATCTAACATTCCCAAAAAGTATTTATATCCACTAAAAACATTTGTATAGAAAAAAAAGTGCCAAGTTATACACCACAAAAATCCTTAAATTATCCATCCTTGAAAAGGAATGAAATGTAAAAAAGTGCCAAGCTCAACTTGCAATATCTTGCTTAGAGTAGAATTTTAACTAGTGACTTAAAATCAGATTAGCGCACTTGGGTGGACGAGAAGTGACAAGTTATTTGGAAATACATTTTAAGTCACTAGTTAAAATTATACTTTAACCAGTGACGTAAAATCAGATTAGCGTACTTGGGTGGACAAGAAATGACAAGTTATTTGGAAAGAGATTACATGTTGAGCTTGGTATTCTTTAAATCTCACCTATTTTCTAGGCTGAATAACTTCAGTCTTTTTGTAGTGTAGAATTTGGCACTTTTTTACATGTATGTTTTAGTGGATGTATCTGATTAGGATTTGGACGTAAGCCTCTCTTACACTGATGAGCAAGCCCAATGTAAGAGAAGTGCATTAAAATGTGAGTCCACCAATATACATTGATTTTTGTGGGAAGAGACATCTTTAAGGCTTAGAGAGAATTTCAAAGGTCCAATCAGTATATAATTTTCGAAATTCTTCACATACTTACACAAATGGGTTAAGAATGAAGAGAGTGAAATTTAAAGGACGTGTATCAGATCTTCCTTGGAAAGAGAGTGGAGAAACTCTTTAAGAAAAAAGTCCTCAGTACGCACAGCCTTGATATGAGCTACACACTTTTCATTCTGCCAGGATGTAGATTAAAAGTGGCCGTTGAAGCATATGTGTATCGATAGTAATAAACAATAACAATATAATTTTAAAATATAAATCAATGCTGCTAACGCGCAAATAATGGAGCGAGTGCGAGTATGTATACTTTTCAGTGGGGAAAGGAAGAGTTATCAGCAGGAAAACTAGACGCCTCACAGCATGGAGTGCTCATTTTCTTCCCTTGCTTTCAATTTCGTAAATTGGCATATACGTGTGATAGTTCTTATTAGACTTATTAGAGTGATTAGGCACTTCGAGTTATAATGCAACCCACTTCGTAAAATAGCTTTAAGTTCACCAGGTGGGCAACTTCGTTAAAGACTTAACTTATTTAAAGTAGGGGTATATAGCGTGCCCTTTCTAAATCAACAAATTAGTTAAGCATGTGGATTAGAAATGGGCCTATTTTTATAACACATAAAGCACCTAGTCTTCCAGCTTTTTAATTCAAAAAGAAAAATGCATCAATTTTATTCAATGATTCATTTCAAGCCATACCGGGAATCGAATTTCATACCATCAACAAGTGAAAATATCCACTACCGAGAGAGCTAAAAGATAAAATAGAATCAATTTATGTTAGGTAATATGATATTTTTTTTAAATTTCTACATCACAGATAATGTACTAAATACATTTAGACGAGTTCATTGGCTCAACAGGTTTTAATAACTCAACTTATATCGCTGTAAATATGATTATGTAAACACCAACCATTTAAATTATAAACAAGGAAAGTCTAAAAGAAATATTTAAATTGACTACCTATTTTAAGATTATTTGATTATCTGATTGTACAATTTTAACAAGCCTATAAGCTATAAAAAGTGACTCGATTATTTCAAATAATGACAGTTCACGAGTTATATGGGATTAAACTTTTTACTTTATGATTTTTGTGTACCATTGTTAAGGAAAAATATTTAACACATGGGGTTGAAATTTAGTATAACTAGACATTCAGATGAGGTTTATAGATTGATCTATTTATAGTATTAATAATATTAATAATAGTTCTAATAATGTTCACGTTTATTTGTTAAGGAGTACTAATAATTAATAATATGGTTAAATCTGAGTTTTTATTCCTTTCTCCTTATTATATATATATTCTTTCTTCTATGATGACGACATGTTTCGGTGAATCTTACACCATCTTCAAGTTTGAGGAAAACCAAAGTTATTTCAAATTATTGTATAAAAATATGTTATAAAATTATGAATTTAAGAATCAAACAATATAAATGGAAATAGTTAATAGAAACTATAACGTGATATACGAAATATTAAATAGATATATAATATATTTATAAGCTTGTTAATTCAAATGACTACCTATTTAATATTTGAGCTGCAGACAGTTTAAATCATTTTTATATAATTGTTTAGTTACTTCTTTTTTATAGTAAACGTTCAAAAAAATACATTCGGCTTTTAGTTTCCTAAATTTAGTATTGCAAGAGATTTTGAAAAAGTTTCCCGAATCATGTATGCCCGAGGTAACAAGTGTATCACGACCCATGGCGTACCCGATATGTGTAAAATGGGGGGGGAGGGGTTCATGGTCTCTAAAAGGGGCAGGGGTCATCGTATTTGCATTTAAATTGCGAATCAAAGCTTTGACTCGTCAGCCCGGAGCATACTGGGAATATAGACTTCGTCTCTCCATGTGTTACAAATGATGGATGGGTGAGGAATACATCAGAGAGGAGGGGAATACAACTGGGAGGAGGTGAGTTTGAATTTTTACAAGTATTTCCTGAGGGAAAACTTCCTATGATATTTTTCAAAAGGGACACAATAAGGACACAATTTGTTCAATGTCTACATAAATTTTATATATATATATATATATATTTATGTAGACATTGAACAAATTGTGTCCTTATTGTGTCCCTTTTGAAAAATATCATAGGAAGTTATATCAAACACTACGTAATGTATAATATATAGACCAATCACTTTTAACTTTTAACAATATTTCACACACAATAGACTACACATCAGTTAACCATATTGGTGGCCACACTGTCTATGACGTTGGGCTCGAAATAGACTGGACTTTATGTGGTGGCAAGATTGAGATTCGAGTTTATGTTGAGTGAAAGGAGTTGGGGGGCTACCATCTTGCTACCCCACCCACACTAGTGGGTATCTTTCATCCAAATAGCTCTCAACTTTCCAACCTTTTAGATAATAAATACATTTTTTTGTGAGCCAAATAATACTACCCTAAGATCTAAAAGAAATACCTACATTTACATTTAGGAGAGTGAGAAAACATTTATACAAGCCACCTTCACTACATCTGACTAATGTTCGAACTTAAACCTCCACATAATCAGAAAACCAGATCAAATAAAATCAAACCCTTTGCCCACGTGACCAGAAGTGCTGGTTATTGGTTACTTTTAATTACTACTTTTATTTTGCCTGTTTGAGCAATCAACACATTGTATTAACAAGCAATATTATTTTGTTACTCAAGCAATTCTAAAATTGACATAGTGGATATGTCGTAGGCGAATCGGAAAATCCGGCTTACTGCAAAAGGCGCCGTCAATTTACAATAAACCCGGCTAAATGGAAAATAATATTATATTTGCTTTTCAGCCTGATCATTTTTAGGCTTATTACAATGATCCCATACAGATTTATTCTATAAAGGAAATTCTCCTTTGTTCGCTCAATCAGCCTAGTTGATTCCAGGCTTAATGCAATACGCCAAGATAGTGAGGGTTACTGCAGAGGTTCCCAAACATTTCTTTAATAGCCTAAAACTGGATTGGCTCATTGCAATAAGCTTTAAAGTTATCAGGCTGATAAGCAAATATAATATTATTTTCCAATTAACCTGGCTCATTGTAAATTGACGGCGCCTTTTGCAATAAACCGAATTTTCCAATTCTCCTACGACAAAATACATTACTGACTGACTACAGAGGTAAGGATTCCTTTCTCAACTGGATGCACACTGATGAGGGAAAAGAAGGTGCATTTTACCAATCTGGTATTTCCTATTCTCTTCTTTGGATGTTAGTACGTTTCCTTAAATGTCACACTATCCTGTTTCCGATGATTTGTATGATTCTCAGGTACTAAAGTTTTCTTAGTTTATTTTAGCACAACGTCCTACTACTCTTTTGGGTTGTGCGCCTATTTACTGAGTACACTAATGTGTTAGGGATTAGAAAGTTTTAATTTAGAGGAAGTGGACCCGCACTTGCGTGGAGTTAGAGTGGAAAACCATTTAGTAAAATTACTCTCAGTGCACCTGACCAGGATATAACCTCGATCTCCACGTCTTCAGCAGTCTAGTCTAACACGAAAGTAGCGCGTTAGAACAAGCGACCACCAAAGTGGGTCTTTCTTAGTCAATAGTAAGTTTAGTATTTTAAATTAGTTGAAAAATGACACCTGTGTATAGAAATTCAACTCAGGATCCTTGGTTTAGTGCGTCAATGTTATACTGCCGAGCTATCTAAGAATTCGTCCCATGATCAGGGTCATTCTGCGCTCATAGTTCAATACATACTCTATTATAGACGTGGGTGTATAGAAAAACTTTAATTCAAGAAATCTTATTCTAGAAAATATCAAATTAATTTCATATTCCATCTAGTTCTTTTTCTGATATTTATTTTACATTAGATATGAATATCAATGTACAAAATTGTTTTTCTATTAACTATGTAAGTTTATTATTATGTTGTATTAATTGTTGGAATTGTGTTATTTATCAATTAGATTTAGTGTACTTATTATTAACAATAATTAGTGTATCTTATTTTTATACTAATAGATGTACGGCCTATGTTTAATTTTCATAGAAAGCCCCATTGTTGGGGGGAAAAATTATTACAAAATGCATTCTCAGTGAGTTTTATTAGTAGACCCCTCTAATGCATGGATAAATTATACAGTAATCTTTAAGGAGGTATAATTGAAATATTTTTACAAACTTTTAAATTTACAATATAATTTATAAATAAAATAAGACATATTTATACAACACCAAATTTTTGTAACTTGCAATAAATTTTGTTGTTCGAAGGTGAGCTTTACACATAGAAAAAATATAGTATAGGCTACTAAATTGCATATAATATATGCACAGAGATACGTCAGGTAGTTTTGTCAAGCATTCCTTTTGTATTTGATTACAAATAATTATATTATTTCATATCCAATAAAACGGTATTTTAATTTCCTTAAACTATAGTTCAAATATTTATACTTATTTGAGATATATATGGGATTTATTTTCAATATACAACCCAAAATTGCAATCAATTTGTTCTCCATGTTTTTAAATTGTTGCACAAGGTATCTGGTAAGATATCACTACATAATCTGAAACAAAAGTAAAAATTGATTAACAAAGAATTATAAAGCATTTTGAGAAGATATTTCAAAATAAGGCACATCTTTGAGGTGTGGTCATTCTAACTGTTGTACAAGCGGTCTGAGGCGTTAGATTCTCACTGACCTTGCTCATCCGAAAACAATTTATGGGGGATGGTTATCCACACATGATTGTGTATCATCCTTGTGTTCTTCCCACTTTTTCTAAGCACTAGTGCGGATTCAATCTATTGAATTACCTTCAACATTCATACCTTCAAGGTGGAGATGTATGGAACGCAAGCTAAGGTAAGTGTTTTTGCAGTTTTAATAGCAAAACATTTTTCGGGCAAACAAATAAAATTTTGTTCCAATATAAACATAGAGTTTAATCTTCTTCTTACGGTGATATCAACAGTTATTAAATATATGTTAAGGGTGTCATAAAATTTAATGACAACTTTTTCTTTTCATTTAAATATTTCTCATCTAATGCCGTTATGCTCATGACAGATATTCTACAACTATTTATATAAATATGTGACGAAAATTATCTCTATGTTTCTACTGGAACAACATTTTTTTATTTTAGCCAAGAATGGATATATTATAAAAACTACTAAAACATTGCCCTTAACTCACGTTCCTTACATACCCACCTTAAGTCTTGTTGCTTGTGTTTAACGTAGAACGTAATAAAATGAATAGTTCTTGGAGATGAGGATCATAAAGCCTCGTTAGAAATAATCCTAGCATCTAACATACAGAGTCAATGTTCTTATATCTAGCCTATTGGTAGTGGTCAGAATTCCTGTCTATTAATTTAAAGGCACCGAGTTCGATTCCTGGAACTACCACAGGCATCCCGAAGGGGAACTATTCCTATGGTTGCTATGGTCTGGACTAATATCCATTCAAGAATTATTCTGGAACTACATAATCATCATCATCACAACATTTTAACGGGCTGAAAAAACCGCACTTGGTGTCCCAACTTCAGAAGACGGTTTCATATCCGCCGCTGCCAGTAGCAGACCATTACTATCTAGCCGACAAATCCGGGTGGCATAAGTTGAATAAAAAAATGTCCCTATTCTCTGTGTATGCACAGTGTTTCATAATGGATGTGCGAAACTCAGGCAGTAGTATACAAAATGAGTGGATTCATTCGATCTACCTGGTGGCGGAAACCC
>CABEEJ010001900.1:25008-36507 GCA_901482245.1 Timema douglasi
AAGACATAGAGCTATTGAAAAATGATCCAGGAAATCTACAATCAATATCCCCTAAGACTCCACTCACATCAAATTATGGACACGAAAATTTACAACCAACATTTGAATCTCCAAGAGCCTCAACTTCTGTATCTCCACAACCTCCATTTCCAGAGTTATTTACTTCCATGACTTCACAACAGTCAACTTCAACCGCACAAACTTCAACATCAAAGACTCCACAGTCATCAACTCCTTCAACTGGATTTTTCCACACCATAATCACACAAGTGTCACCAGTGCCTGTCGCTGCAGAACGTAGGTTAAATGTTAGAATAAGACGAGGTGTTAAGAGCGAAATACTAACATAAAGTCCTTATAAAGCTCAGTTAGAAGAAAAACAATTCACGAAAATGGGAAAATCAAAAACTAAGCTGGAAGTCACGATAAAAAAAAACTACATCAAAATAACAGAAAAGTTAACAAAACTCCGGCACAACTTATGAACGAAGAAGTTGAAAATAAAACCGACTGCATAATATGCTGAATTTTTTTTGACGAGGATTGGATAAAGTGTGACTTTTGCCAATGGTGGGCGCACAAGAATTGTGCCAATACTGAATTAAATCCCTCTCTTTATAAATGTGACTCTTGTGAAAAAACATCTTAACATAATAAGAGAAGTTTGGGTCCAAATTTGATTAAAAAATTATAATATTGTAATATGTCCGGTACTACCCGACAATACTTTTTTAAACTGAACTAAGCCTGTTTTTTTAAATGACTCTAGAAAAAACAATATTTTCTATAATCTATTTTAATACAGCAGGTATATAAATACACATGTAATCTTAATATTTACATGTCATTTGTCTCATTTTCATTTAATGAAATTATAAATTAAATTTAAAAACCTTAAGTGTCCGTTACTACACGACTCTCCCCTAATAGAAACCCCATCTCCATTCCCGCAAGTTACAACTTCGCAGTCACTCTAAATTGCCCTCAACGGGCCTAGAAAAGAAGAGCCAACGGCTCGTGAACAAACGGCCCTCATGGGCGTGAATCCTAAACCAGAGTGAGTGGACGAGCCACTCAACCAGACGCGCCACGGCGCAACGAGGCCGTGCGCAGCCAACCGCGCAAGGCAAGAAGGGGGAGGGGGAATGGTCAAACCACGCAGCGCGCGGTCTCAAAAAAAATAAGTGACGAATAACTCGGCACAATATGCACGCAACCTCTTATTTACAATAGCACATAAACATTACAACATTTGTTCAAATGCGTGTCCAGCGCATTCAACGCACTTATTTCAATGGCAATCCATGTTCACTTGGATACGTTCAGAAATTCCTGGCACCATCTCACAAGCCGTTAGAATACGTGCGAATAAGTCTTTTGCACTAACCACAGCACATTTTGTAAGCCAGTGATTTTATATTTCCTCGTAATAAGAACTCCATTGAGGATCGGGCCGGCCACAGCCTGCTACTGGCACGTGTTTATTGCATGGTCAGGAATTCATGTTGCTGACCTGCTTTGCTCACATTTTTTGGGTGGAAGGAAGTTTTTTTCGCTACAAGGTTGCTTACATCAATCCACTTCTTTTGTATCTGCCTACTACGTCTCTTAAGTTTCGTACATTAATTACGAAACATTGTGTTTAAAACAAATATAAATCCGCCTACCCTGAATGGTTGCAAGATTAGTGTGGCACGGTTTATAAGATATCTCTACTGTAATCGACCAAGTTAAGGACGTTGCCTACCTGTGACGTCACGGCTGGTCAAGATAGAATTCCCCATGTTTATGAGTTTACGTTTTACTCTGTTAATTTTAAATACATAATTTTGAAACTATAAATTCTTAAATAATTTAAAAAAATAGTCCTACAGTGTCACATAATTTTTATTTTTATATAGATTTTTGTAAACGTAATTTTTTATAAATCATTTACAGCTTAAGCTATTTGTCTTGGTGACAAAAATGACCTGTAGGAGGCTTCCTGCCTAGATGTAGATTAAAAGAGTCCGTGTAAATATGTGTATCTAAAATAGTAAACAAGATAAAAAGTAAAATCAAAAGGCAAAACAATGTTTTAAAGGAGCAAATATTAAAGTAACTGTGTAAACTCGTCAAAGGAAGAGGGAAAGGGTTTTCAGCACATAGGCATGAGCCCTTTCACGTTGAACATCTCATTTTATTCCCTCTCTATCTATCTCGTACATTGGCATCTAAGTGTGATAGTGCTTAGACTGCTTAGGTGCGTCAAGTTGAGATGCATTTCCCTTCGCCAAATATATTCGAAATTTCCAAGGAGGGAACGTCGTTAAGACTGCTTGCTACCTTTCAGGGTAAATGGAATGTATTTGTACTCGCAATAAAATCCACCCTATTCCTAATGTTATAGAACAATAATCAACAGGTTACTCCCTCTGACACTCAATCAATATTTAGGCTAAATTTTATTTATTAATTTGTGGTATTTTACGTCAACTTTCTGAAATGAATGATTATATCAGCATAAGACTTATAAACCAACTTAAATCGAGAACAAACACAACACACCCGACCATTAAGGTGGGGAAGTACGGAACGCGAGAAAATACCAGCGTTTTTACGGTCGTTGAACATCTGTCATGAACATAGTGGCATTAGATGACAAACTTTTTAAATGAGGAGAAAAAGTTGTCATTAAATTCCAGGACATATTTAACAGATATTCAATAAATGTTGCGATCACCATGTGAAGAAAATTAAACTCTATAATTGTTCTGAAGAAATATTTTATTAAGTTTGACCAAAACAAATATTTATATAAAAACTGCAAAAACACTGGCCTTTTCTCGTATTCGCTACCCCCCTACCTTAATTCATCAATGTTAATGGGGAAAACCCAATTGCGATAGTATTTTGTTTTGCCATACTGAAAATTGAACCCAGGACTCTTAGCTAAGTAGATAGACGTGCTCCCAACTGAGCTAAGCTGTCGGAAATTATGCATACCCATTAGAAAAACATCGATTACATGTTATAGTCAATGGCTTACCCAGAATTGATGTCAGGTGGGTAATTTAGTCCCCGATCTCAAAGACAGTAAATAATGTTGATAACATCTTTTAAAAAATTCACTTCAATGGTGATTTCGTACACTGAAAATGCTTCAAATGCATATGATAAATTTTGAAATCAGGCTTGGGACATGATATTCAAAAGGTATACCACTGAACATGAATAGTGTGTCTAAAACTGTATATTGGGAAAAAAGTAAATAAATTATAGCTTTATTACTTTACGCACCCCTTCCTCGAAAAATGTATGGTATTTATTTAACTAGTAGTGATCTACACAATATACATACCCACCCACACACACACACACAAAGTACACAATACCCTAAAACCAGAATAATGATTCGGAGTATTTGACACTTGATATATTTATTGTGGTCAGTTGAAGAATATAAATAATATAAATCATATCGTTTGTTAAAAAATGGAAGGTGAATTTATCTAACGCTAAAAATATTTAATAACTAATTAAGAAAGTAAAATATAAAATGTGTGTGTTAACATCATATCTATGTAATTACGATAGCAGAACGATAGCAAAATAGTTAAGATATACGTAATTTAGAATAATTAATCTTAGTCTACTTTATAAAATAATACAGATTTCCCTCTGTGCAGTTTTAAGTGAGTGTTATTTAAAATTTCATTACTAGTTGTCTATTATTTATTTTACTTACTCGTTCCATGAACGCAGTTGTAGTTTTTTACCGCACAACTGTTACCAAACTGACGAACGCTACCATCTCGGTCCGCTGCACAAACAACAATTTGCGTTCCTATGCAGTTCCCGCTACAGCTGGTAGATGCGCCGGCAGCGCTAGTGGTCAGAAGGAACACCATCACCGCGGAGACTGTGACAAAATAATGAGGATATTTTGGAGGAAGTAACTGTTAATATCGTCATTCAATGGAGAACAAAATACTCCATGGTGTAAGCCCAAGCGAGCCATACCGACCGAGCGGCTGCCACCATTAGCGATGTTAGTGGCAACATTTTCATATAGGTGTTGTCATGAGGTCAGCATAGCGAGCACTCCAGCCGTTGAGCTCAATTTTTCTAAACTGGAATTGCTGCTTCTTTATTCAGGTATCTCCTTATTTGTGCTACGAGGCTGAATTTGACCCCATTCCAGACCCACTGTTTTACAGATATATTTTGTAAGAGCCGGGGATCGAACCCGGGACTTCTGAGTCTCTAGTCAGCGTCTATGATCACTAACAGGTGTGCTGGTCACATGATTTAACGTTAAACTAATAAACATAAAAATGTTACTTTGACAAATTTGGTATTTACACATTATTTTTTTAAACAAAATGTGAGCATAGCCAATGAAAATTAACTATCCGTAACTATAATGACTCGTTAAAACGAGCTGCGTATTTAGAGCTAAGTTAACTATCCTGATATAATTTGTTTACATACTAGTTTATTACTAACATTATTGATTGTTCCACTGAATATTAATAGCATAATCGTGTTCCGTTTTCACATATTATAATGCATTACATAAATTATAAAAATAGTTGAATGGAGATATTCTATAGGACACCCACAGTAGGAGAATTGGTATCTGACAGCTAGGAAAAGCTACCATATATCCATTTACCAAACAATAATTATGTTCTGCAAGACCATATGTGAATGTGTTGATACTTTTGGCAGTCAGGCCACTAACCCAACCCATTTGTTTTAAATTATTAATAATTTTTACATTAGTGAAACACGAACTTATAAAAAAATATGTTTTGATGGGTTTTTTTTGAAAGCGGGGTATAAGCTTCACTTAAAAAATGTTTTTCAAACGAGAACTTATTAAATATGGCGTGCTCTTCTGAAATTAAGATGGCGAACCAGCCGAAACAAGGGCAGATGATAACGATTGACGTCATACAACACGTTAAGGTGGTTTTTTCTTACTCTACAAAATAAAAACATATTTTGAAACTAGTATTTTGTGTCGCTCTCTTTCTCTAACTTATAAAATAATCTATTTTTATTTTGCTGGACAGTTATAAGAAGATACTATAATAATACCTTACATTATATAGAAGTTTGGTTAACTTATTATGACTGTAATTTATATTTAATCATTACAAGTTGGATTGCTACGTCAGAAAGATAAAAAATAACAGCACTATAAGTACTACTTGAAAATGTTGCAACTTAAATTGTATTCAATAAAAAAAGATTTAGAAAATCCATCAACTTATTAAAACACTTTTGGTCTAACATTAATATTACGTTTAGTTACTTAACTGGTTTTGCAATCTACGAGACACACTGTCGCTGGTAGAGCCACTTATCCCTTATTTATGGGTCACGCGGACACTGCCTGTTACGAGACGCGATAAAGATATTGTGTTTTGAAAAGATAAATTCAACTAACCAAAGCAGCCATCGATTCAACAACCAGTATTAGAAGATTTATCGATATTCGCTGTCACATCGAGACGACTATAGTCGCAAGAATTAAGTCACCATAGCGGCGAATTTGTTTTAATATAGCTTTATATATTTATTTTTAGTGTTAAATTTTAAAAATAAATCTGTTAGTACTGATTGAAATCGTATTATTAATATTCTCCCAGCAATCCCTATTTTGTGAAGATTTTTTTTTTCAAATATTCATTACTATTTTTATAACACAACTTTCCAAAGAGAGATGTCCTCTTTGTTTTGGAAATACAAAGAGGAATATTATCTTTGAAATAAAAAACAAAAGAAATTATTGGCGTCTTTTGAAGATAAAACAGAGAAAATAGTTTATTTCCAAGTAAAGCTTTTGAAAAAATTCATTAAAGTTAATAATTCAACAGTAAAATTTATAGAGTTAGGCAAAGCCTCACAGAACGGATTTCAGCAGTTTATTTACACTCAGGGCTGACCCAAAGGGCGGGCCAGCAGGATCACGGCCCAGGGCACCATTGCTTGGAGGCGCCAAATTTCTTAAAAAATTTATGAATTCAAATATTCTTTTAATTTAACTTTGTCTGTCAAATGGCACACGTGTAAGGTGCACAGAGAGTGCAAGTTTGACCATGCGCACTACGCACTTTTTACACATCAGCCCAAGCGACATATTATGTGTGCTCATGTCGATATTTATTTCGTTTTGATTGTTCAAATTTCAAATTATTATTTTGACATTCATATATTAAATTCATTTAAAATTATATAAAATATGTATACTCTCCGTAACGACAAGAGCTTTATTTCTTGAATACATTTAGATACGTATTTATGAGTGCTAGGTGAGAACAGAGGAATTTCTTGTTGAGTAAAATTTGTTTGCCTAATAGTCTAGCAGTTGGCTATCGGAGTCTAAAATAAGGGTATCGTGGAAACTAAGAAATGTATATGAGACTACATTCAAAAGGTATAAAGTCTATAATATACGTTTTCACGTAGCTTCTATTTAAACTTTATTGTACAAACTGATAGTACCACACTAAATCTGCATAAGTTCATAAATATTTAATCAGATTTTAAGTAAATTTTGCACTGGTTTTTCAGTTTATATTATAAAAAAAATTCTGCTTAACGTTTGTGGACTACTAGGCTGTGCTTTGTACAAACGAATACAATTTTTATATTTCCCCAATTTAATTCAAACTTTTGCTGAAACAAAGCAAGAGGAGATAGAGTTAAGATAACACAAAGTAATAAATAATGTAAATAAAAACTGTATTCAGAAAAATTAGTTATTGATATAGTTTGGTAATTCTTTTTTACCCAAATAAAAATATATAAGACTTAAAAAGCTATTTTATTTCTTAAGAATTTTATTCAATACAATACAATACAATACTAAGCAACCTAAATAAAATGAATCACTGAATGAATTGTGCTAGGTGAAACTACTATAAAAAAATAAACAATCATTACAACATTTTGTGGGTTATTTTTATTATGTCAATGTTTGCGTGTTTCAATCCTGCCTGTGTACGTCCGAGTAGATGCATTATTAAGCTTACAAATGATAAATAATAATAATAACAATATATATATATACACACACACACACACACATATATATATATATATATATATGTTTTGGTCATATATAACACAAGAGAGTTAAATTAAAATTTACCATTTTCATTTTTTTATTCCATATTTGTTACAAGTTAAATATAATTTGAACATTGTAAATAATTTAGAGTTAAAAGTGGGCACGTGGACAGAGTCGTTAGTCTCGTTTAGACTTGTTTGCCATTTGAAGAGAGTTTTGGGCTATAATCTCAGAAGTCTATTGAATAATTTCTCACAATATTTTCTCAGACTCTACCTCCATGAAAATTAAAATGAATATCCTCTAAGTTCCACTTTGTTCATCTATACACCATTAGTTTTGGTTTGTAAATATGCGAGTAGTCGGGACGGATTGTAAGACAAGGAGTACAAAAGAAAGGAGTGACTGTGTTCAAACAACCAAAACTATCCAATAGCCAAATGATAGAATAGTAATGAAGTGCACAATTATCTTTCTGGGCAATTTAAATCATTTACATATTAAGTTAGTAAAATAATATATTATATTATTTAAAAAATACCATATATCAGCAGAGTATATTATATTATTTAAAAAATACCCTATATCAGCAGAGTATATTATACATATTTAAAATTTAATTCTAACAAAACGTTTTAAACAAATTCATTCCAAAGTTTTTATTTTTTGCAAATGTACATATTGAGTGAAGTTTTGTTAGGGAATATTATTTATAAACGTAATAAAACTTTAAATCTAAATATACTGTAACAACCCTGATCAATGCTGGAATGTTTGCTTTGATTTACATAACTTTCTTGGACGTACGTGACTGAAAGCGCTGGATTTGTGGATATGATGTAATGAATTAGAAATATTAAAGAGGAATGCTGACTATTCACAACAATGTTGCTCTAGTTGGAGAGTAAAGGGGCCAGATCAGGCTATAAAAGTATTTATTTGGTAGACACCGGGGCTGACACATAATCATCAAACTCGGATGCAGTTACGCTGCCAGACGCCGAGCATTAACAGACTAGAACCTCAGGTCACCAGTGGCATTTGTGCTTAGAGGGCAACCATCGATCCCAGGGTCCTGAGTTCAAGTTACTTAGGGGGTTGTGAGCAGTGTAAATCTTAAGTCTTTACGAGTAATACAGTTCGTCCACGTGCGTGAGCGTCCTATCTCTTATATTCCTTTTATACTTCATTCAACATCACATTTGGTAATATCTCTTATTACTTCTATTCCTAGTCCTACGTATTATTTTGAACCCACACAACTACGTTGCTAGGACCTAACCCCAAAATATATCTTGATAGATCCAGCCCACTGTAGCAAGGGTAGAGGGTCAGGACAGTACTATAATTACAAGAATGTACGTCTAAAGATATCTTATCTAATCAGTTTAAGTTTATCTCCAATTCTTTTAATGTTATACAATTCAATATAATTATTTCACATACATACGCCGATATTTAAATATAGCCTGAAACCTGATAGGTAAACACTTATTGAAACTGTAACATTGGGTTACAATATACTCCCCACTTCCATGTTAACCTACACCCATAAATTCTCTATTGGATTAATAATACCCACTCCTAGACTAATAATCTTTATGCAATGGTACTCTGCGCTATTGTTGTTCACGGTAGTTTCGATATATATCAAGAACAATATTAAACCATATAAAACATGAATAAACTCCCTGCAATCTAAAACGGTTCATGTACTTACCATTTGTATCTTCTGGCTAGAACAATCTACAAGTCGGGCCTACACACGTCGTGTCCTGGTTTGACGAGTGGACCAAGCGAGCTATGGTGAGCCCGCAGCTGATGTTCTGACCATCTTGGTCGAAGTTAAACAAAAATGGGCCGGCCAAGATTTCCCTCAAGCAGTGGACGGCGACTATCCCGCCCTCTGGCGGGCGAAGCGTCCTCTACCACCAAAATATTGTGGGACTGAAGACGTCTCGATTGAAGAGGTCTAAAGGGTTGATGTAAATAACGGGCGTACGTGATCATCCCTGCGAAACCCAATTCTACGAGCTGGTCGATGGTCTACGTAATTTCATGCCAGATGGCCGAAGTGACGTCACCGACCAAGTGTTCAAATTCTTCACCACCCTTCCCTAGCAACGAGTCTATATATATATAGCAACGTGTCTGTATACAAAATCGACTATTTGATTTCGAAGCTTCAGGAGAAGTGCTGTACCGCTCTTGGACAGAATTAGGATAACTGTTCGGCGTGATATTCTACGGACATAAACTATGGCGTGTTTACATTTGAACTCTAAATTATCGTAATATTTTGTATTAGCCAGAATAGGCAACATAATTTTGATAATATAAATGCTAATTGATTCGAAGTATATTCTGATATGAAACATTCATTATTTTCTGTCGTTACTTGGGTGCTACCACCTGACATGTAACTTAAAATTTTAGATGACCACAATTAGTAATTAATTTGATGTCTAACGTATTGACTGTAAATTGTCTTGAAATTGTGGTTTTCAGCTATAGTAATTTCGCCTTTTTTAGTATTGTTTCTTTTGTTGATTATAATTTGATATATATATATATATTAAAGTAACGTAACTTTTTCTGGTTGATAAATTTTTAATATAATTTAATATACTTTTATATGTTTCCAAATCCTTTGCTAGGAATGGCTGGTTTCATAACTATGCAAAGCTTCGACTATTATATGACTAATTGTTAACAAGTAGGGATCTTGTTTACGTCTCCTTTTTGTGTCGACATCTAATGGTCCCGCGAGAGTTTCACTTAAGGTCTGTAAGCCAAACTTTCGTGTTGTTTGAAATATCTGAGTGATATTAAAATTTAAATTTAACCTTATAAATGTCTGCATTCGCTAGAGTGAATCAGACATCTTTAGTACCAATTTAAAGCTGCCCATTAGGCTCTTACTTTAGTCATCACTTAAGTAACTTATTCGATATATAATGATTGTACTAAATTCAACATTAGGGGATGTTCTGTCTCTTCAAGGCTGGCCTAGTTAACTGTAGGATATGTTACTGGTTTAGTAACATACTCGTAAACTTACTACTCATATAATAAATAAGTTGCTATTGATGGATTTCCAGCATGCCTCCGTTTGACCTTTAAGGCCATGTAAATTTTTGTTATTGTTTTACATTTGAATAAACCATTCATATTGTTGTTTAAATCTTTACAATGTCTTGCACTTTAGCATGTCCCTTAGATTCCCCACACACCTTTTAGTCTATTCTAGATCGTAGAGACGAGGTAGTAGTGTGGGCTGTAACAAAACTTACCAGCAAATATACTAGATGTATTCATTGTCTCTCCTTTACTGTGTTAAGCTACTGAACAAAAACAATCTAAGCCTTGTTTGTGTAAAACAATTTATAGTAAAACATAGCCTTGACATTTAGTAGAATCATACAGCGTTCACTTACGACAATCTAGAAAAAACTTAAAAGCACCTAGTAAATTTCCTTTTAGAAATACATTAACAAAGTAGATAAATGTTATTTATGACTTGCTAAACATTTTTAGAAACACACTGGTGTAAATAGGGTCTAATCTTTTGGGTAAAGTGTGTATGTAGATAAAATGATGGAAGGGAAGTGGGGTTATTCTTTGCATTATTAAGTAAAACCAATCATTAGCTTTTATAAACTACACAAAAGTTTGAGTCTTTCTTTAACCATAAATAGGATATAGTGTATATAGCATACCATAGTTTTACTCTAAATTTTATTTTAGTATTATTGTGGATATCATAATTTATTAGTACAGTTTCATGTTTGCATAACATAGTAACATAAGAAAAACAGTATGTTATGGTTAATGTTCTTATTTATTCTCCTTGCTAACAAAAAGGACTTGCTAATTTTGTATGGTGACTTTAGGACATAAAATATTTTATAACTTAAAATATTCATATAACTAAAAAGGAAGAATAATTAAGTGTAGACAAAAATATTATCAAGCTATTGTATGAATAAATAATTATAACGAAATGGACTATACATATTTACGTTTTATGTTCCATTGAACCCAAAAAGTGGATTTTAACATTCTGTCTGTCTTTATGCCTGTCTGTCGATCTGTATTTTCCTGGCCACAATTCTGATACAGTTTGATGAATTATGTTCAAAAAAGTTATTTAGATATTATATTGCTATAATTTAGGGCATTTTCATTTTATATTGACCTTAGCCCTTAAATTAAGAGTAGTTTACTGATAAGGGATTTTTTTTAATTACACATTTTTCAAAAATGGCTTTGGGGGTTTTAATTGAAATGGATTTATAAGGAATGGTTGATCTCCTAAATAATACTACTATATTTGTTTTGAGTAAAAATTAGTGTAAGGGTAGTTTACTGATGAGTGATTTTTGAAAATTCTGGCTAATTTGCATTTGGCTATAACGATTTTGCTTTATATATAT
>CABEEJ010001900.1:36583-49271 GCA_901482245.1 Timema douglasi
ATATATATATATATATATATTTGGGGAGTGTTTGACATGACAAATAATACTACATTATACTTGATTTTTGGGTAAAAATACGTCCAAGTTTAGTTAACTGATAATTCTTTTTGTTTTGAAATATTTTAAAATGGATCCTATGGAATGGTTCAAAATGGGTATATAGTAAAGGTTTTACAGTATACCTAATTTCATTGATTGCTTTTTATTAATAAAATTTATGCAAAACCGTAGTCAGGGGAGTTTTGGGGGTTCAAACCTCCCAGAAATTTTAAGAAAAAAAAAAAAGTTTGGCTTTATTTATAGTTCAAACCATATCAAAATTAAGGTACAAGTATAAATTAGGGAGCTGTGTTACTATAAAAGCCCTTCAAGGGTGTTTAATATTTAGAATTGCCATAGTTTTCAGCAGTTAGGGGGTTACATATGTTACCATCAAAAACACTTCAGATAGCTTCTAGAGGTGATTAATATTTATAATTTTCCCTAGCCTTAATCAGTTAGGGAACTATGTTGCCATAAAAAACACTTCAGATAGCTTCTAGAACTGATTATCATTATAAACAATTTTAGCCTCCGGCAATCGGGCGATGTGCCCACCAAAGTCCATACGCCCCTCCTCCCCCTCTCCCTGAAAATATTGGCCAGCTACGGGCATGAATTCATGATAAAGTAGTTTCCTGGTAACTGATTTCTGAACATTTGAGATATTTTTAAATGGTGAATACGAATATATTCAAAATTATTATTGGACAATTTTACATAAAAAATAATATATATCTCTTAATAATTTAACTTAAAGGTACTTATGACAAATTCTAGAAAATTTGAAATTTTTCAAATCTGATCTTTAAGATTTAGTTCAAAATGTTTATCTGGGATTTGTTCTTCTTGACATATAATAATATATTTTTATTTTTTCAAACTTATTATTTATTATTATTATTTAGCACTGTGTCTTACTACCCGTTCGGGTTATACGCTTAAGTATTAATTACGCTAATGGATTGGGAATTGGGAAAGTTGAATTTTAGAGGAAGTGAACCCGCATTTGTGTGGGGGGAGCGTGGAAAACCATTTAGGAAAAACCACCCCCAGTTCACCCGACCAGGATTAGAACCTCGATCTCCCCGTCCACGGCAGTCGAGCTCAACACGATTAGCGCGTTAGCTAACTAAGCCACTAAGGCGGGTTTTTACAAATTAAAAAATTAGAGAATAGTCTACAAATAACTGATATTTGAAATTATTTAAATATATTTTAGAAATTTAGTTTAAAATGTGTTTATGAAGAGCGTTTATTTTGATTTACAAGATAATTTGTTAGTTTTTCTAAGGAAAATTTACGTAAGTGTAGTCTAATGAAACCCTATTTTTTATTTTTTTTATTGGAATTATAATATATCAAAAATTTGTGCCATTGTATCGTATCATTTATTTTTTTACAAAACCTCATGACCTCAATCTGTAGACACACAAGAGATATTATATGTTTTGTATTGCAACGGATTGTGGAAGCCCTATCGCCCTTCCTTTAATCCGCGGCTGTTTTTATATTAAATATATAAGAAGTCTTCACTTTGAATATTTAAACCATATTTAGGACATATATTACATAATTTGATGATTTTTCACAAATATTTTTAATATTAATAATAAATAATATATAATATAAATAATAATTAATAAATTATATTGAATACTTTAAAAAATTATCGTTTTAATAATTAATAAGTTACTCACTTTTAAATGGCCAAATAACTAAATCTAGTCATCGTACTGTAACGTGTTAATTGATTGTTAACTTGTAAACGGAACGAAACCCTGTAAGATGTTAAAACTGTTACTACCAAATCTAATAAGTTCTAATAATGTGTGTCAGACTCACTGCGACATCACAAGTGGAAGACGCCCCGCCCCGTCCCATTCTCATCAAAAATTGCCCCAGTGAACAAGGCAGCTCGGCTTGGAAGACCAACACGCACACTTCTAACGCCTGAGACAGACGACGAGGCTTCAGTTCAGAAGATACCACCAAGCATTGGCTAGCGCTAGCTGTCAGCTAGCGTGATGTCTGATGATTATCCCCCTCTTTTATTTGTACATTGAGAACCATTGACAAATTCTATTAGTCCTACTGGTATAAATGGACCTGTCCTTGGTTAATGTCTAACTACTTTATTGTAACCACTTGACGGAGGAACTGCTGGAAGAGCTTCATGAGCATCAACTAGGAAGACGTACAGAAGAACACGATGATTGAGGCGTCTGATTCATCTTATCGCCACAAAGATTGCTACGGCGGATATTATAAGTATTGAGGAATGTCATATTATTAAGTTGAGCCTTGTGCTCTATTATTCAATGTTCTAATATCGTAGTATTTGTTTGTCAGTACTGCTGACTTGTTTCCCTACGCCCTTCAGACATAGTTTATATTGTTGAGCGTTGAGCTCTATTGTTCAGTGTCCTTATGACATAAGATTAGTGTGTCAACTTTAATGAATTGTTTCCCTATGCCCATATGACATAGTTTATAGCTTAATGAACTAACATTCTATGTCTATTAAACTTAGTCGCAAATATTAGGGTCATGTTTAGACTACTTAGAATATATTACCATGCTGCTGCTAGTTTAAAGAATAGTATTTAATAATGAAGGATACCAGGTTATCAATTGCTATGTTTCACGACCTAATTGGGTCTACAACTGACATTTGTCTATGATGTGTCTATAATTTTGCTTCAAGGAGGCTATGACATTATAATGCCTAACTGTTTAACTCTCAATGGAGTTAACGCGCGATAACTAGCTCATGCTAATTAACTCTCTCGTAGCTCCTTATATCTGTACTAATTTTGGGTGACTAAGTTCTGTGCACATTTTGTTGAGATCTGAAGCTGGAAGTTTTGGTCAGTTCACTAGAGTTAAATAATGTATAGTAAATTTGTATTTAGATTTGATTACCACCACTAAGTTATAGCACCGTGGAGTTCCTGCCTTAGTACCTTACGATGAATTAGTATATGTCCTGCTTTAGTGAGCTACAAGCTTTCATATTCACACCTATTACCTATGGGTGTGGGTTATAGTGTGTACCTAGGTGTTTCACACCTGATGCTCCTTTACCGAGCTATAGTTATATATAATTGTAATCGTTCATATTCTTAAATCTAGACAATCGATGTTTTGAATATTTTCTAACTGTAATTATATGTATTTCTTATTGACTTATTTCAAGATAAATAACCTGATATGTTAAACTTGTAAATTATTTTCTTTCTTTGTTCCTTGTAATCAACATATGTAACAACTACATATGTTGTAGCACTCAAGAAAAATATCTCATAAAGCAGGAAGGAAACCCGCTATGATCAACCAGGCACGGCAAGGCAAGTCACCAGACAGACCAGCCAAAACGTTTGAAGAAACTCCTTGCAAGTCACATTTAAAATGGAGAGGTCATCCTAAAAGGAGTTAATGGTAGTAGCGCAGTTTGCGTGGAGGAAGAACGTGGAATAGTTGAATATTTAAAAGGAGGAAATATGGTGAAATCCATAATCTTTTTCATCTCCTCGTGGTCACAGACGTACTGGCAGTTTGATGCAAACTGTATTAATTTGTAACACCCTCTTTGTGTCCTCATACTACCCGAAAAGTGAAAGTAATAAAAGGGAGAGGATGAACTTAACATACAAGATAAATGGATATTATAAAAATATGGAAATTCAACAGTGAGCAGTTTATTCAATTGAAAGACAAGAGCACAGTTAACAGTACATGGTCTCATTATATCATAATGAGTTCTGTTGGAAATTATGATCGAAGTAAACAACTTTACATAATTAAAGTTGCGCAAGTGTATTCACCAAAAAGACACATGAAATCCATCATCAAACTGATGGTTCAATCTGTAAGAGACAATATCATTACGTATAAGTTATAAATGTGATACAAATTTATAAGGGCCTAAAGGGCACCTTAAAATGGTTCCGAAAACTTGTACTTCCCAGAGTATGATATACTAATTTAAATTAAAACCAAACTTGACGACCATACTACTAAATATACAATACGTGAGAGTTTGGCTTACAGACCTAAGCCAAACTCCCCCGGGACTATCTGATCTGACTATAATATGGAATCAACAGTTCCACCAATAAACAAGACTTTAACTGTTCAAAAGGATTTTACGTTAATATAAACATAGAAATATTAAAAGAGTAAAAGAGTAAAGCCATTCTAATTCAATATCTAAAAATAAATGTTACGTTACGATAGGTTAATCCAAAATATAAACTAAATTTATAATTGTTACTTCGCCGATCGGAAAAAGTGTTACAAAAACCTTCTATTCCTAACAATTTAATATTAACTTTTGAAACTCAGAAATAAACAAAGTATAAGTATGAGAACTAATATATAAGCAAATGTTCAAGTGCCCGAATGGTGATCATGATAATAGTCTGATATTTTAAACTGATTATTTTAAATGATTATATACAAGATTTTAGAGTCGAAAATAAATTAGAGTCCATTACTCCAACCATCAAAGTGACGATATGATATAGTTTACAAGTTTTATCCCACCATTGGCCAGGTCCATGCCAATGGTCTAACGTCGATGGTTAATCGTAAGATAGTCAATTATTGCACACTTGCACAGCCATTATATAGGGATTTCGTTGTTATGGTGGGGAGGTGGGAATACACAAACACACGCAAGGTGACGTCACGATGCCTGCAAATAGTCGTGTAGATCTTTGTTGATCGTTGTTACTCCATCGGAAACTCAGCGACATTTCCAATCACCCGATGTTTTGAAGGAGGTTCTTATTCCATCCGTCAGAGGTCAGCTACGTAAGTATCCTCTAGCAGGCATTGTTAGTTCATGCCTCATTAATTGCTAGTCCATTTTGAGCGTCGGGATGAGTTGTTGATACACCGGACCTCTCTTGCCCCAGTCGCCGGTCTTGGATTCCCGTGCGTCGTTCAGCCTAGCAGGCTTATATTGAAAGCAGAATCATATTGTAAGTACTTGAACAGATTATTACATTGATTTGGATTGAGTCGTGAAACATATTGTCCAGCATTGTTATATTATATCTTCTTAGCCAACAAGAACTACAACAGCGAAAAATACTATTGTAGGGATCCTAAATTTAATTGAATTTATTGGAGCGGATAGTATGATTTAATGCGCTACATCCATTTACGTCAGTATGAGGCGTGGCCCAATTGTAACATTATACGACGTAATATTACAAATTATCAGGAAAGCATTCAGGTTGTTCCATTAGTGTGCCCTGCTGACCGTTCGTAGTGTGTTATATTCCATTGTAATATATGCCAAACAAATGAACGTTGCAGTGCCGCTCCGTTCCGTGCCGTTCATATGGGGTTTCTCCAGGAGCAGCACAGCACGGCAACGGACAGCGAATAAAACGGAAAGGCCAGAATTCTTACCTGAGAATTAAATCCGTTGACCTTGGGCGGCCAGTACGTATGTGGCTAGGATCGGTAAAATATCGATAATCAATACTATCGATAGTTTCAATACTATCAAGCCTGTCTCTCGATAGTCTATTGATAGTGGCGAAGACATTAAAATTTAGAATAAAATATAGAATAAATGTAAAATTAATCGATCATAATGTAACAAAGTCAATTTTATTTTATAGTGGCATATTCCTACAATCATAAATAGGCTGGGAAAAGTATAAGAGGAAAAACATAATTAGAAATAGAATATTTATGCTGATGTTGAATTTTGTAACTAAACCAATATTTACAATATTTTTAAAAAAATGTTTGCATAATTTTAAAAGAACGTTTTTACATTTCAACTACCGTACTCAATAAACTCACCTGTAAACACTTTTGTGAGAACGCAAAAGATGGTCTCAAAGATTAGTCGTATTGGAGGATGTTTTTAACACTTAACTTCACACTTTACACTTAGCAGTAGTCAGACCAGCTTTGTCTTTCTCAAAGAACTCCCTCACATCCGAAGTTTTTTAAACTTGAGAGAGGCATGGTGAATACTAAATGGCGAAAGGAAAACGGATCTGTTAGGTTGACGGAAGGTCAGTTTCCCCTCCAAATAATTCACTAAAAGAGTAGGTATCGGACTATGGAGTTCCATGGACAAACTAATCGGTGAAAAATAAGTAGTCATTTAGAAATATCAAAATACTGTTACTCTTCAAGGTCACACCCCCTTCTCCCTTGTCCTATCATTTAGTTCTGGGAATTATGCGCCCAAACTCAGGAGTGACACTATCGATAGCAATGTGGCTACTATCGATAGTTTCCCATCCCTATTTGGGACCACTAGTAGATCAAGTTATTTACAAAGTTTGTGTCTTTTTTTTTATGTAACTAAGAGTCTAGACGAACTTCTTATAGAAGCTGTGAGAGATTTCCCATAAATATTCATTCTAAACGATTAATAGTTCTTTAAAAAATAAGGTGAAGCAGTTCATAAAACTTCTTTCGATACAAAAATACAAGAAAAACTTCGTCTAATCTTTAAATAGATATGAATAAAGATGGTGGAATTCATCATTTATCCTCCACTTCTTAAATATCTCATGCACCCAGGACATGTGTTTATGGTGCTTTTTTTTCACACAAACTGCACTATTACCATTAGCTCCTCTTCGGATGGAATCTCTACTACAACTGGGATTCGCAAGGAGTTTCTACAAACGTTTTGGCCGTGCCCTGTTGGCTGTTCATAGTTGGTTAACTACGGCTCGTGCCATGGCGTTCCGCGTATTGCTGGTCGGTCATAGTAGGTTTACTGCTTTATCCAAATTTCTTACTTGTCAAAACCACAGGATTTGTAATAAGCTCAAGCGATAGTTCAGACATTATGTTATTTTTGTGCTACTCAACAGCTCAATACTTTTGTTTACAAATAGCAACCACTAATTTTTGTGATATCATTAACCCCGTCATAATAACGTACATACATCAGTGCACACGAATTGTGGAAGTTTATAATACCCTTACACAAAATGTGGAGTAAAAATTAAATATATAATGACTTTGCTCAGAATGGAAAATGAAGGTTAGGTAAGGTTAGGCTAGATTATGTTATGATAGGATATGCTAGATTGTGTTAGTTTAGGTTATGTTAGGTTTGTGGTTAGGAGTTGAATTGATTACATGTTGATCCTAAACTCATTTGTAGAGGCTGACAGGTATACTTTATTCCGCAATTTGAGTGCGCCCGCATACATACATTCAACAACTTATTAAATTACATAAATATGTATCCATACATTTTCAAGCATATTTTATTACAATTAAACTAGCTATCAAAGATTTTCAGGCAACTTTAAACAAATTTGAGTATATTTTAAATTTCCATAATTATATTTTTAGGACATATTTTAATTTTTAAGGAAGATTTTGAAATTTTAGGGCGTATTTTTATATTTTTGAAGGTATATATCTAATATGGTTTTTTTTAGGGCATACAAACCTTAGCTCCAATTTTATCTTTCCCAGTAACAAGTAAGCTTTGAACCATTTCTTACTTTTGGGTATATATGTAATTTTAAATGTTGCACAAAAAGCTAAATGCTGCAACAAATAGGTTGTATTCTAAAGTAGCACAATAGACTTTTTACTTTCAGTTTCTGTTAAAAAATAAATTCAAAATGTATTGGTGTTGGGGATTTAAAATATGATTTTTTGTTATTATTAAAATAGTACAATATTATGTGTAAATAAATTATAGTTTCAATTACCCATGTATAAAGTATTTATATGGTAATGTCAAGTAATACTAGAATAAAATTTAATTTTTATCATGATAACGATATGTATGGTTAAAAATATACAATCTGGTATCATATTTATATTTGAATATATATTTATTTACATATATAGTAATAGATATTTACATATATATATGTATATATATAGCTAAATACATAACTATACATGTATGTTTGTGTGTGTGTTTGTGTGTGTGTGGAAGAGAGAGATGAAAATACTCTAAACATATCCCTGATACTTTGTTGAAAAACGCTGAGTCAAGCTAGCCTACGTCAATTCAGAGAATTTACCTGTAGATAAACTTAAAAGCTTTTCATACATATATATGTGGAACTACGCTACCAGATTAGATACAAACTGTACATTTATTAAACTTTTAGAAAATCAGCAAAATAGCCATAGATTAGCCAATAGGGACAACAATAATACGATTTTTGGTTTCCAGGTTTAAAAATTGACAGCACGTGTCAAAATCAAAAGCAACATAATATATTTTACTGTATTAAGTTCGATTGGAGGGATCCAATAACGTTTTGATATATAATTAAAGGCTCCTCAACATGTGAATTGATTGGGTTATTTAAAACATAATGCACCCACATTAGTGGTCACGTAGGTTAAGGTGTCAATACAATATGGTCTTGTTTTCCAGTGAAGGGGAGATAGGTGGTTTCGAATCTTGGTCAGGAGTAGTTTAGATTTGTTCCGCCAAGAAAGTGTGGGCAAGTTTTCAATAAATTATGCCTTTCTTATTCCTATTATATTAGTATGAATGTAGATAGCTTGAATGGATAGTAATATGCAGTACACAAAAAAATATATAAATTTAGAGGATGATACACAATGGTCAGATACTTTGAATTGATATTCGGAGTACATTTTAGAAAATACAAACTTTTTTTTTGTAAACATTTATTATATTTATTTACTATTATTACTAACGTTATTTTACAGGTGTTGATAATATTTATCAAAAGTGATATGCGCATATCACATTAGCTGACGTATAAATATGCGAAAGTAAATCTAGTAGCTTTTAATAGCTGACAGATAAGTTCATTCGTAAGAAAATTGGGGCCTTGATATATTAATATCCAAACAGGTAGACGGTTTGGAATGTAGCATATTCCATATTAACAGAACCTTTTATAGAAAAACCTCGGCAATGGACGTGTTCCAACATTTCAAAACTTAATAAAGAGTGTTTCTTTATCCAACCACCTCGAAAATACGTTTGGAAAATTTTACATTTAAAAAAATCACTTGTATTGTATTTGCAAGGTAGGTGAGTACAAAGATACTTTAAGTAAATTTTAGGCTAAAAAAATACGTATTTTTAGATGACGCTTTAATGAGGTGGTTGGTTAGATCTAAATATAAAAATGGGGCTAGGGCATATACTTGAAACCTGGTAGTCCAGTTTATGCGACGATCACTATACCGAATATGAAATATTTTTCTTTTAAGGTGTTCACTCAATTACATAAATATTAGTTGATTGCTACAGATATTGTGGCAAATTATTGCACTAAAATGTATTCAAAACATTTTATTGGGAAAAGTTTTATAGAGTGACACTTAAAAACCTCCTAGCAATCTAAATTTTGGCATGTCAATAGGTTTTAAGATAATGTACTATAGAAAAACCTAAAAGATGAAAATTAAATTTTCTTATTAAAAATTTGGGATAAAATCAAGCCAGAAACGTTTAAAATCCTTTCTAAACTGTACAATGTCACATTACTATGTATCTTTAATTTCTTTTAATTCATAAACAACTAACTATTTATACTGTGCCAATCTTCTTTCTTTTCTTATTAGCACCAACAGCCAATAAATATTGTGTAAAAAGAAGTTATTACATAGTCGTTGAAATAAATTTTCGCTTTTAAACCATATTCAGTTCATTTCTTTATTTTGACATTGTGTTTTATTGTGAATTCGCACGTTTACCGAAGAACGAACGCAGAACATAAACGGGGTCACGCGACGAGGTTTAATAAACCAATCAACAAGATTTCCGTCTCATTGGCACGAGTTGTTCTGAAGTTCAGCTCATCTCGACTTCATCCACTATAACTAAGATCTCTGGCAGAAGAGAACCAATCAAAGCTCAACACCAACCATCTCAAATCAATGCGCATTTGAGAGCGCATGTACTGTAGAAATAGAAAAAAGCAGGCATATTCTTTGGCTGTTGTGAAAAGATTTGAGATTACTGGTTAATGGAAAACTTATGTCTTGATGTATTGGATTGTGCCATGACAGAGCACTATAATTTGAAAACGTTCATAGTGACAATGATCGTAAATATATGTTTATCCTCTAGAGAAAAAATGTGATGGTAATCAGCTGTTTTAAGTTTTCGTTGCAATGCATCATGGGTCAACAAATAACATGTGAATTTCTGTGTCACTTAAAACAGATTCTGCTTTCTATTTCCAGTGAATGTGTGAATCAAGCTTTAGTCACCCTACTTAACTCGTTTTGTGGCAAAATTTAAATTATATAATATTAATATTTAAACAGAATTTAATATTTAGTTACTTTATTCTGTGGTTAATTTCATATAATAAAATAAGAACAAAGTTATCTTATAGATTTCCAATGCGAAGAACGGATACACCAGCTAGTTAACAAATATAACCCTACTTCAACTACCTAAACCTAGCCTAATTAACTTAACCATAAAACTGAAAGTTTACAAACGCTAATTCAATCAATTGTTATTATAACTTTAAATGGGGGACTTGAATTATATCCACACTCAATGGCTGCACCACAATAAAAAGTTTAATCTGTATCCATTCTCATAATATCCTCAAAATCATGAATTGTATCCATCTAATTGCGAAGCCACTTGTATGATAGATGGCAGCAGCAAAGACTCTCCTTAACTCATTCCGTGTTTACTAGAGAGCAGCACTATCACTATAACATATAAAAAAATATAAATACTTATTCTTGTTTCTTTTTAAATAATAATAAAAAGGTACTTTACTATTGATTGTTTTTAAAAAATAATTATGATCTAATTTAAAATTGGTACATGAGGAAGTATTTCCTAAAATAAACTAACATTTTAAATAGTTTGAAAAATTTAATAATTCAGGATCCCGAACTTTCATCAAAAATATTTTGAAACCAGCAAAGGTTAAGTTTTGTTCGGGTGGGCTCGTTTATAATATTAATAATTATAACTATTGCCATACTTTTGTGCCATTTTGTGAAATTCTTTGAGTATTCATGTTCAGTGGAAGCTCGTGTATAGACACAGCGGAACTGCACCACCCCCTATTTCTATTTAATATTATCGATAAAATTTACTATAATGAGTCCTTTTTTCTTTAATTCTTTCTTTATTCTTGTAGTACAATATATATGTCTTAAGCTTAACGTCAGTACTTCAATAGCCACCCCCAGTTTATGAAACAGATACAAATATCTTTGTATGGAACTGTGCGCTTCACAGTGCCGGTGACATGGTGTTTGACTGTTGTGCGCATGCACAAATAGAAGGGGGTGGGGAGGAAGGTGGGACTTCCCGGTAGAGAGAGCACTGCTGCTCTCGCAGTGCCAACTTTGGCGTGATGTTGGAAGAAAGTTTTATTATACTCAGCGTGTGTTGTGCTTAAAAATCGTGTACCATATTCTTGAATGTGATAAAGTGTAGAAGAGTGTAGAATTAGATGATTATTCTTCTTCGAGCTATTCTATTTAATTAAATTTTTTGTTCTTTTATTTAACAGAAAAACTAAATGCGCTTGTAGTACTTTCAATGGAGAAAAAATTCATCAATTGTCATCCAGAGATCAAGGATAAAATTATAGAACTTTTTGCGGAAATTAAAACGAGAATAATGGATATAATTTTTAAATGAATAGATCAAGCTTGAACTGTAACAATTTAAGTTAAAGTAAGTAAGAAATGGTTTTTTTTAAAGATTTTATCAAGTTCCTGAATAAATTTCCTTTTTATACATGTCTTTTTCCTTTTACACAATTTTAAAACAAAGGCTAAAAAAATTCTGGAGTAGCACCCCCACTAATTTTAGCTACGAGCCGCCAAGGTTCATGTTATAAATAGTAACGTTCTTCTTGGATTGATGATACTTTTGTTGATTTGTTTGGATACTATATAATTTGTTTTAAAATATTAATTTTGTTATCATTGGAGATTTGTTTTTGCGTGTAGAGATGGCAAAAAATATAAAACTTATCATATGATGACAAAAAAAAATCAGATATTCCGCTCTTTTGTTACTTACTATTATAGAAATAAACATAAGTACTTAACTCATATGTGTACTGGTATATAATCACTTTAGACCATAATCTCAAGAATTCCCTTTAATCACAAGATGAATTTTATTATTTAACAGTTAAAAGCAAATATATTGATTTTAAACACTGACCTCCCTCGTGTTTAACTTCAGCTGAATAAATGGCTAGCCATTTCTACTTATAGAAGGCCTAGTGGGAATAGATTCACATTGTATTGTGACGCCCACCACTAAAAAGGGTGCATGTGAAAGAACAACCATGGGTTCACAAGAGAAGATAATATTTTATTACAATTTGGTGAAATAACAAAGGTAGAGCTGGTACAAAGAATTACTGAAAATATGCATCAAGAGCCTATGATCCATGCGGCAAAACATAAGCTCAGTCGTTACAAAAATATATAATATTTTCCTCCCTCTCAGGGGAAATAGTTGGGCTGAAAGCCGTGAGATTCAAATCCAAACAGCCCACCAAAAAGGCGCGAATTATTTAAATAGCCCGCCACAAAGGCGCGAATTATTCAAATAGCCACGATGGCTGATGTTTAGTTAACAATATACAAAGACGCAAAAGACGTCTGACACTATGTGACCAAAATAGAGAGCCTACAAATA
>CABEEJ010001900.1:52994-87473 GCA_901482245.1 Timema douglasi
CCCCACACACACATACACTTGTAATAATTCAAGTTTTTATTATTGCAATCGTTTGTTCTTCGTTTGTTCCGGATTGTTTCGCAAAAAGTTTCGTTTGTTCCGCATTCGTTCTCGCACAAATGGAACGTGAACTTGCGGCGCTTTGTTTACTCGTGAGGGGCTAACCTCAAGGTAGCCCCCCTATTTTTATAAATACGTGTTTTTATTTTTTCAATCATTTGTTATTCGTTTGTTCCTGATGGTTCCCCTTAAAAAAATATGCACATTTGGTTTTGGTAGGACAACACATGACTTATTTACAGTAGGATTGTGGTTTGGCATCCTTATGGTAACTTCATCCCTTCTCCCCAAACTCCCTCACACACACACACACACACACACACACACATACACCGTAATTAATAATTTGTTCTTAGCCCATTTTGGATTTGGTTTAAGGTTTTTCCTTTATTCCCTTTTCAAAGCCTCAAATATATTTGACAGTAGGAGATCGCCTTTATTATTTTAAAACTTGAACATTTTTTGTTTAAAGTTTGTTGTTAGTTTTGCTCAAATATTCCTAAACATGTTTATCTTTATTTAATTTTAAATTGATTTTAGAAAAATGTGTTTATTTCTTGTTAATGGCTTTAAAATTAATATATATTTATCATTGTGCCTATTTCCCTTTTCCCACCTTATCTAGTTAAATAACAAAATTTTAATTTTAATTTTTATAATTTTCTTTAGTTTGTTCCAGATTATTGTCCATCCTATTTTAGTTTGTTCGTTCTTAGTTCTCCTACAAACGCTAAATAAACCAGTGGTTCTTGTGATGATGAATGGCCTTACGTGTGAGCGACTTGTGCGGTTGCACAGGTTCTCGGGTAAAAAGTGCCACCCTCTGTGTCTAGACTATAGGTCTATAGTATTGACAATCTTATATATGATTCCCTAACTAAGCACAATACAGCAATAATGATGCCAGTCAATGAAAATATTTTATTCAAATCAATCAATGTTTTTAAATGGGGTCCAGACTTAGATGATCAAAAAAGTGATCAAAATAGTAGAGTAAAGTAAGTAAAATCCCTAAACCTCTAAAAAACTACTACAAATTTGCAAAAAAAATATATAATCCAAGAATTTAAATAAAATATTGAAATGAAAGCATACGACTAAATCAAACACATGATCTACAAGTTGAAAAAAAAGCTATGCAATGAAAGTCCCTTAACAATAATTAAACTCGTGCATTCTGATAACTAAACTGGGTTACAAGTTCACGTCCCATTTGTGTAAGACCGAATGCGTGACTAACGAAAATTTTTGCGGAAGAATCCTGAACAAACGAGGAACAAACTATCATGACCATAAAAAATACAAATTTCCAAAGTAGGGGTGGGGAGGCCACCGTGAAGTTATCCCTACAAATGTAAACATATCATTTGAGAGCCTATTAAAACAGAAAAAATGAAACTTTTTACGAAACAATTTGGAACAAACGAAGAACAAACGATTGCAATAATAAAAACTAGATTTAAAAGTTGGGGGCTATCGTGAAGATGGCTCCTCACGAGTAAACAAAGCGCCACAAGTTCACGTCCCATTTGTGCAAGAACGATTGCTGAACAAACGAAACATTTTGCGGAACAGTTAGAAACAAACGAAGAACAAACGACTGCAATCATACAAACTTGAATTTTTACAAGTGGTGGTTGGGGGGGACTACCATGAAGTTGCCCCCCCCTCTCTCTCCCAATGCAAACATATTATTTGTGGGCCTATCAAAACGTAACAAACGAAAATTTTTGCGGAACAATCCAGAAAAAACTAAGAACAAACGATTGCAATTATAAAAGCTTAAATTTTTAAAGGTGCGGGGTTGGAGGGGGAGGGGGCAACTTCACGGATGTGCTAACTCTTCCTGGTGGCAAGCCTTGAGAACGCAGTAGCGAAGCTTAGTTTGACGTTGACGTACAGTAACCCTATGACTTCTTTGGTGCTGACTGACAGCTCACAGCTGGCAGTTGATGGCTTTGAAAAGTTACCAGACCAAATTATGTCTCCCTACGCTGATTCATATGATCTGTTAAAACATGTGTTTAGCAGCTGTCACTTCTGACGGTCAAAATTTAGATATATATCTAAATGTTGACTATCAGAATTCGGCTTTGAGCTGTCAGTCAGCACCAAAGAAGTCATAGGGCTACTGTAGTTGACGTGTGGATGTGTGGACCGGCGGTGTTGTGCGTGTTGCTTAACTGGTAAAATAGGGTGACCATGGTGAGTAGATAACTTTGCTATGTAGGCTATTCCTTTGGACCAAGGAACGACGGTACAAGATTTTCTGTGCCTCAAGCTATTTTATAATTAAAGCCCCGCCACATGACTTGGTATACACGTGGACAAAGCAGCAGTCTCGTCTGGCCTGATTTAATGATAACAGTTGTTTCTTTCACTTTCTTCACGCTAATTCAGATCTACTTTCTCTAAACTATATAATCTTAATCCCTACCCCTTCTGTGTAAATATTCGGATAGCCCAGATGGGTAGTAAGACAGAAGGAATACACTATTATTTTTCCGGTTGGTTTAAAAATGTTGGTCACTAAGACACCATAAACTGGTATTACATTGTTCCCCGAATATAACATTACTCTATTTTTTAAAAATTTATTTGAGATATTTAACGTGGAATTTTTGAACCGACTGATTATATTAGCACACGAGAATTTCTATGAGCGAGAGCAAACGAGTCTACCAATTTTGGCTGTAAGTTATTTTCAATTATCTCCCAGGGTTATTTTACATGCCACAATCGACATGGGACCTAATGTCTTTACTTCACCTACGAAGAAATTTGTGCTACGGATTTTTATCGATCAAGAAAAAACCGTAAATGCCAGCTGGGTTTGAACCCATAGACATCGGGTCCTAAGGCAAGCACTTTACCCCTAAAACCACAAAGGTCGATAAAAACTTGATATGTAGACATTGACGCATTTTAGGAATTAGCAAGCTGTGGACGAACAACACGACACAGAATACCATTTATATTATTGATGTTTGCAGTGACTCGCTATTTCAATTAGACCATCAGGAGGCTTGACCATTAACCAGTTGATAAAGGTTTAACTGGGACCATGCATGTTAGAATAAATAATGTTACTATTTGGGGAAATGTATATTTAGATCAGCAGGGATGACCAATAGCATGTTTTGGACACCACGTTTTTCTGTCCTTCCAAGCTAACCGCATTTAGCATCGAATAGAAGGGAACACTTGCTAGTGTCCCTAGTCATATATATTTTTTATATTAAAAACCTTTTTGTTCAAAATAAATAAAATATATCTTCTGTAGATACATTAAATTTTCTACACATAGTAATCTGATCATTTCTTAATTATTAGTCATGACCAAAGTGGCATTTGAACATAAACATTAGTCAAGTGTACTGAGAGTGGTCTTCCCTAAATGGTTTTAAACTCGTCCTTTACGCAAATGCTGGTACACGTTCTCTAAATTCAACCTTCCTAATCCATAGCTCATTAGTGTAATTATTTCCTTTATATATAACCCGAACAGGTAGTAAGATGTGGTGAGTACAAAGGCGTACAGCTTGAACAGGTAGTAAGATGTGGTGAGTACAAAGGCGTACAGACTGAACAGGTAGTAAGATTTGGTGAGTACAAAGGCGTACAGTCTGAACAGGTAGTAAGATGTGGTGAGTACAAAGGCGTACAGACTGAACAGGTAGTAAGATGTGGTGAGTACAAAGGCGTACAGAATGAACAGGTAGTAAGATGTGGTGAGTACAAAGGCGTACAGACTGAACAGGTAGTAGGACGTGGTGAGCACAAAGGCGTACAGTCTGAACAGGTAGTAAGATGTGGTGAGTACAAAGGCGTACAGAATGAACAGGTAGTAAGATGTGGTTAGTACAAAGGCGTACAGCCTGAGCAGGTAGTAAGATTTTGTGAGTACAAAGGCGTACAGTCTGAACAGGTAGTAAGATGTGGTGAGTACAAAGGCGTACAGCCTGAACAGGTAGTAAGATGTGGTGAGTACAAAGGCGTACAGCCTGAGCAGGTAGTAAGATGTGGTGAGTACAAAGACGTACACTCTGAACAGTAGTAAGATGTGGTGAGTACAAAGGCGTACAGTCTGAACAGGTAGTAAGATGTGGTGAGTACAAAGGCGTACAGCCTGAGCAGGTAGTAAGATGTGGTGAGTACAAAGGCGTACAGTCTGAACAGGTAGTAAGATGTGGTGAGTACAAAGGCGTACAGTCTGAACAGGTAGTAAGATGTGGTTAGTACAAAGGCGTACAGCCTGAGCAGGTAGTAAGATTTTGTGAGTACAAAGGCGTACAGTCTGACAGCCTGAGCAGGTAGTAAGATGTGGTGAGTACAAAGGCGTACAGCCTGAGCAGGTAGTAAGATGTGGTGAGTACAAAGGCGTACACTCTGAACAGTAGTAAGACGTGGTTCTATGTAACAGAAACCTTATAATTAAGTGGAAAAGTTTGTTATAAAAACTATTAAAATATAGACCTCAACTTCCACGTTTATTTGATTAGACTAATGGATAAATGTAGCCTATACTTCGTTCACCCTGAAACGTGGCAGTCATTCCTTAACGGATTACGTTAACTCTATTCTATAAGCGAGGCCATGATGGAAATTTGTAAATCATGCGTGTTACCCTTCAGGTTAAACAAAGTGTAGAGTCAATTTGCCATAGGAGTGGTGTTATCTGACATATCTTATAAGTTAACCAGATATACTCTCACGTATCTATTCGGCAAACCTTGCCAAACCGTATTTTGATTTGTTGTCAATTCTGACAGTCAAAACTTTATTAACGAGCAATTAATTTTTAATTATGCTTTTATTTTAAACGTTTTTACATCTTCTGCTTGCTGTCAGCTACCCCCACTCCTATGTTGGATGGACTATACCAGTGGTGGAGCGTGATATTTATTTTTGGTGAGGCCAAGTCAAAGCTTACCAGTAATAATTTTTTATTACCACGTGTTAACATATTAAATTTAATTAATTTAAGTTTTCTTATTTTTAAAATTTACTAGAATTACAAAATTACTAAACAAATACACAAAGAGAAAGAATAAAACAATACAAGTTTTGAAGCAAACTTACCAAGTGATGACATTAGACCATTATTTGTACAAATCAAATAATAAACAATAACGTTTATCTTCACTCATAGTTAGCCACAATTATGACTTTCCAAACCACACATTAGAAATAGGTTCTTTTTTTCTTGTCATCCACCTGCATAAATGTAAAGTAACTAGGATGATGCGCACCTAGCCTTTTAATTTCAAGTTTGTTTTGCCGTTTTAGTGAGAAAAACGGTTTTTTTTAATAAATAATACAATTTATTAATTTTAATTAACCTCTTTCAGTTGTCACCTTACTAATTGGGTCTCTAACACATACTAAAATAAAGACCCACACATACTAAAACAAAATACAGACAATTTTTTTTATCGAATTGCAGGCTCGCTCAGATTGGCCCAATTAGCTACTGTTGAGCTCGCAGTGGAATAATCTTGAGAGATATTTCCCACTGGACGACGGGGCTTATCTGAGAGGGGCTGGCTGGTGTCAGCTTCTCCATTTATTCATTGGAGTTTCGAATACTGGTACAGTCGCGTAACAATTGGAGCGAGTAATGAATCCTCTTGGAACTGGAATACTGTATAACGAATTGAATAATTCACTGTGTGTAAAGGAATAGTGCTGCACCTCATATTATTTGTTTTAAAAAAATTTGTAATTATATCATATCCCACAACATAATAGTGTAATGGATTAAGGCTGAATAATTAAAAGTGTAAGATTAGTTTACCAAAAGGTACTATATAAGGTTTCATAGCTATTTTAATGTTAACTATCATAAGCTGTAAGCCTTATGTAGAACAACATAAGACTAAAGAATTTATATGAAATTATGTCATCGTTGTCATGCTATAAGAGGACTGTAGATTAACACAACATTATATATAATATATATTAAATGAATTAATTGCTATTACGCTCTGTAAGACTACTGTATCGTGGAGTAACACAAGATTATTTGATAAATTTTAAGTGAATGCATTTATATTATGCTCTATAAGACTACTGTAGAGTCACACAAGAGTACATAAAATAGATTAAATTAATTAATTTCTATCCCACACTATAAGACTGGTATAAAATAACACAAGACTGCACAAGATAGACCCAATTAATACAATGCTATCACACAATATAAACCTAATGTATATAAAAATAAGGCCACAGAAAAATATGGAATTAAATCATTGCTACCACACACTATAATAGTGATGCAGCACAACATAATTTTCCAGAAAAAAATACGAAATTAATGAATTTTTATCACAAGCTATAAGCCTAAAGTAGAAAAAAATTAGCCTACAATATATATATTAAACTAATTAATTGCTAGCACATAGGCCTGCTCTGTAGAACAACAATACTACAGAAGTAGTGTGTACGACCTATGAGAAACCCACTTCCTATGACGAGTCTAAACACTCACACCCTGTTTGAGTACCGTTATAATTGACCTACATCATTCATTACTGCGTTGTGATTTCCCCCTCTAGTTTTGACCTGCTTTTCACATCCGATTGATTCCCCCACCTACATACCCCTCCCCGAGGTTATTTTCAACTAGCAGTGTATTGTGATGACAATTAACCTTCTTTCCGCATCCGGTTATTTCCCCTCCCCCCAAGACCATGCCACCCGGTCCTACCTCCCCCCCACCCCCAACAAAGGCATCACATCGGCTCATGGGGTTATGATTTTAATATGTGCCTCAAGGGTTTTGGGTTGGGGGGAGCATGCAGTCTTGATCACTCGTCACACGACGTGCCAGCCCGTGACTAAGGGGGGTGTATCATCTATCTGCGATTGTCTAGCATATAGTGTGAGCTATTGGCAATGTCTCGCTGTGATTTTCATTGACCCTTTTTCCACATCCTAGGCCCTACTAGGTGGCTGAACATACTGGCTGGCACTGGTTCAGTACGGCTCTGTGAGTTATTCCCCGCGGGGCCCTTGTCAATACTCAATCTGGGTAGTAAGGCTAATTTATTCCCCCTACCATCGTTCACGATTTTAATGTGTGCCCTTTGGCGCAGTGTATAATGTTATCAATTCGAAGCCTGATTACTAAACTATTGAATAGGACATTTGCTGCTAATTTTCCGGGGCCCCAGGGCATTCATTACATGTTCAATACCGGTCAGCTTCCTAATTATTACGTCAAGAGTGCTGTGCTAAGTGTCATTAACGATTTGATTTTTATCTACGGTAAAGGAATCTTATAGTAGGGGTTTGACTAAAAAGCACAATACTTCAAGAGTCATGTGTGAATATTCTAAACTGTTCCCCCTACAAAACAACTTAAATATATTCTTACGCAAAGTCCTTTATCTGATAGATACGAAGCAGAAAGTTTGTATTTTAAACTATTCTTCCTACGGCAATGTTTATTGCAAAAAAGTTTGTATTTGTTCTTTCTACCAAAAACAAATTAAATATATTCATACGTCAAGTCAGTGAGATACTGACCACCGGTAAAGGACTCATATGAGCTGCAGATGATCTGTCTCCTCTTCTTAACAGACTCATACTATAGTTCTGTTCTTCCTACCAAACAACTTAAATATATTCATACCGCAAGTCAGTGATTTGACCATAAAGTTTGTATTTTTAAACTTCTCTTCCTACCAGAAACATACTATAGTTCTGTTCCATGATTGCAAAAAAAAGTTGTATTTGTTCTGTCTACCAAATAAATTAAATATATTCATACGTTAAGTCAGTGAGATACTGACCACAGGTAAAGCACTCATGTGAAATGCAGATGATCAATGTTGTCTGTTCTTCCTAGCAGAATCATACTATAGTTTTGTTATTTTTACCAAACAAATTGAATATTTTTATACGTCAAGTCCGTGATCCGTAACAGTCACTTTGGATAGATAACTGATTTTAAGGCAGAAACTAATAGACAACTAATAGCTGGACACACCAAATTAGTTGCATTAATAAACTGACAGGGTAAAAATATTGTCGGGAAATGGAATTCAATTTACTGATCATGTGTTTATTAATTAAACGTCACTGCGAGAGAAAAAAATGGCATCTACAATCAATTATAAAGGTGAGATATATATTTTTAGTTTGACACTACCTGTTTTATTGTTGATACCCAAGGAGAAAGTAAAAGAAGAAACTAATTTGGAGGTTTAGATAGCAAACTCACCCACAAGATCTAACTTAATTTTTATTTATCAATTGCAACAGTTGTTATGGTAGAATACAAGCCTGGTCGTAAATTCCAAGATAATCAAATACTGGGAAGGAGTAGCAAACTACACATCACAAGTTAGTTTGCCTATTGGAAGAGTATCAAATTTACTTCACTAATAAAGTGTTATATTTGCTGATTATGAGTTAAGAACACGGCCAAATAAAGAAGTACTATTTTTAAATATGGTCTCAACTATATTTTGTTACCCGCCTCGGTGGTGTAGTTGGCTAACGCGCTTGTCGTGTTGAGCTCGACTGCTGAGGGCGGGGAGATCGAGGTTCGAATCTCGGTCGGGTGAACTGGGGGTGGTTTTTCCTAAATGGTTTTCCACTCTCCCTCCACGCAAATGCGGGTTCACTTCCTCTAATTCAACCTTCCCAATTCCTAATCCATTAGAGTAATTAGTACTTAAAGCGTATAACCCGAACGGGTAGTAAGACGCGGTGCTAAATATTATTATTATTATTATATTTTGTTGACATAATAATATGTAATCGCAAATACAATTTAAAACAATCAGTCAACGCTATAGACTTATGTAGTGTAAGAGGGTAGCATCATGTCAAACAAAAACAAGTTTTATTCTAACGGTCTAAAGTCAAAATTAGAGGAAGTGTGCCTACATTTGCTTGGAGGGAGAATGGAAAATCTCCCTAAATACGCCCAACACGCATGAAGGAAACTATAATATATCCTTTAAATTGGATACTATGGTGCGAATTTGTTTAACTTACCCTGAATATTTATTAAAACCTATACTGTCGATTTAGAGCCTACATATTTAATATTTATAAGGGGACATCCATAAACTACGTCACACGTTAAGGAGGGGAGGGGGTCAACGAAATGTGACATTGTGTGTCAAGGGGCAGGGGGGGGGGTTAAAAGATTTGTGACGTCACATGTTAAAATCTAAAATACTAAAACGTGAAATTTATATGTAAACCAAAAACTTAAAAATATTACAAACTCGATCTATATTTATAAGGCTTATGTAGGTTTAAGTCGTCGACGATTGCACGCTCACTATACTACTGTTCCACGCGTCGAATATTTGTGCACGCTCGCTGTCCTACCGTTCCGTGCGTCGGATGTTTGTGAGACCTTCGACAAGGGCCACCACACGCCCCAGAGTCGAGATTTCAATACGTTCCTATTGTTCACTTGACAATTGACTTTCGCCGAGTGATTAAGTTTTGTATCTTTTATTAACAATTATAATCGCTTACCGTTCTTTAATTGGTCTTTTGTTTTGTCCATTATCTAAAATATTTGACTTTATGTTAATTTTATTAAAGATTATTTTTAATTTAAATAAAAAAATTGGTAAAACTTAATTACTACTAATTAAAAAATTGAAAATATGTGACGTCACACCAGGGGAAGGGGGTTTCCCAATTGTTACCACCTGTGACAAGGACGGGGTAGGGGGGAGTCGAAAAACCATAAAATTTGTGTGACGTAATTTATGGATGGCCCCTAACAGGAAAGAAGTAAGGTTGAATAAATTAGATTTAATCAGGGAAATGTCTATCGATTTTTCAGAGTTGGAATTGTGAAACGAATTATGAAAATTTACCCAAAATTAACTTGCGGTGGGGTCAAACACCTAATTTCTTATAACTATTACAATTATTTTTTTCTAAAATGGAAACTTGTGTATGTGGACGACTCTTGCGATGGGTACGCTGGTGACTCTGGGGGTAGGGTCGGTGGCTGCGGCGTCGTGAAGGATTGTGGCGGGTGGTGTGGAGGCCTGGGCAACACAGCCACAACGTCCCCTTTTCAGAAATTGTAAACAGCACATGTCATATCACACAGGTAAGTCCTCTAGATTCTCTCGTAGGGTAGAACTTCAGTCATTCTGATCGTGTGACAGGTAGAGTCGCAGAACTTGATGTAGCCTCGCTCCTCTCTGTCGTGGTTCACTACTTTGTAAATTACATGTTTATCGCTCATGGCGACACTGTGAATATTTTCTTATGTCATATAGACACACCTCGCAATTTTATGACCCACAAACGTTAAATCGATATAGCCGGTTCTAAGCATGGTGAGCGTTCCTGACAGTTAAACACGCTGGATGATTTGCTGAGTCTTTAACCTGTCCACTGTGCAATTATGTATTACACATCTTTAACTCTTGCACTGATGATAAACTTGTTCTAACTGCAAGTGAAGATGTGTTGACTGATTTTTTGTTAACTGCTCGATGCTGCTGCCCGTTTCTTAAACACGTTCAAAGTTTACAACAGTTGGTGTACCAGGTTTTACTCCAGCGCAGGTAAATGTAAGTTTTTCCTTTTTAAGATCACAGACGTCTTCGTCCGTTAGGGTACCAAAACGACAGGGTAAAAATACACAAAACTCGCCATCTAAATATGCTATTAGGCGTCTCCCGAACTTTTAATTGACCGCTTTTAGTTTATCCACCGAGTACTTTTAATCTACGATTAGATCACACAATTTTACGGTCTGCATGGCGTCAACAATATTTAATAGCTGATTTAACTTGTCCATCGTGATCCGCTCTACAGACGTTTATAAATAGTCAACCAAGTAACCCCCTATATAGTTACCCCCGATCGACGCCGGATGTGAAAAGGGGTTTCAGGAAAAATCACAGTGGAGCCGTGCTAACCCGTATTTTACTGTTTGAACATGTTTAGTCACCGATAATTGACCTGGGGCATCCGGATGTGGAAAGGGGGTCAGGGAAAATCACAGTGAGACATTACCAAAAGATCAGGCTTGATGTCTGATATTTGTTGAGAGAGAAGGCTTCTCTACACGTCGTGGGAGGAGTGCCCGAAGCCATGGACCGCACGTTCCCCCACCAAAAAATAAAAACTACCCGGACACACGGAGTGCACACCCTGGGGTACACTAGGCCCGACGCCCAATTCCACTCCTCAGTCTGTGGATTCCAAGGTTTGCGCTACAAACATTGTCTGTTTAATTATGGTCCAGAGTTTGAACCCCTATACAGGCACGTCACAGGAGGAGTGCCCAAAACTGCACGCTACCCAAAACCCATGAGGCACACATTAATGGGCACACATTAAAAGCATAAGCCTATGTGAGCCACTGTGGTGGCCTTTGTTGGGGGGCATGGTCTCGGGGGAGGGTGGGGGAGTTAACCGGAGGTAGAAAGAAGGTTAATTTATATCAAAATACACTGATCATGGAAAATAACCTCGGGAGAGGCGGATGAGGGTGGGGGAATCAACCGGATGTGAAAATCAGGCCAAAATTGAAGGAGGAAATCACAACGCTGTCATGAGCGATGTAGTTAATTTAAACGGTACTCAAACATGATGTGAGTGTTTAGACTCGTCATAGGAAGTGGGGTTCTTATAGGGTGTACACACTACTTACAAATTATTGATTAAATTAATTAATTGCCAGTATAATATACTATTGTAGTAGTACTGTAGTACTGTAGTGGTCTACTGTAGAGAAACATAATATTAGAGAATATAGATTAAATAAATTAATTGATGTTATACACCATACACCCACTGTAGAACTATGTAGATCAAAACAATTTCCATCACAAAATAAAAACCTATTATGGCACAACATAAGACTCCGTGATATAGATTATGTTAATGTATTGCTACCACCAATGATCATCTTGTATGTACAGATAAAACTACACCGATTAGGCTTAAAAATTTATTCTAACTTTTATAAACAATATTCAATAGAAGAAAAAACAATCTCTTCAATTTTTGATATTTATTTGTAATTATAATCATAGTAAACATACTAATTTACTATTTTTACAATTACAAATGGATATTTACTATGTTTTAATACTATGATACTACGTCAATATCAGATGTTACAAAATTAAATTGGAACTTTACTATACATATTATTATGTATAGGTAAAGTCACATGTATTAAACATTTGATATTGAGATAGTATCAAATACTGTACCTAACATATATAATAATAATAATAATAATAATAATAATAATAATAAAAGTTGCGTGAAACCCCGACGGGTAGTAAGACGCTGTGCTAATAATAATAATAATAATAATAGTAAACTAGCTCTTTTGAGCTAAAAATAAAGAGGGGGGGGGGGATATCATAATCTTATAGCACTGATCCTGGCGGAAGGTTTCAGTTCAAATTCCACATGACCGCTATAAACGAATCTAAAGTATAGTAATAAAGTTGCACAATAACACTGCTCAAGAGTTTCACTGCGCGTTAAAAAATATCTTGGAGACCAAACATTTAACAGCATTATAATCTCCACTATGGATAGAAATGTTCCTTTTCGAGAAGTTCAAGTACAGATTTATCGGACAGGAAAGAAGTGGCTTAGAGGCTATTATAATACGAAGGTCCTAAAAACCTGTAAAATGATTTTTTTTTCTGTCTTACTACCGTTCCGCTCAATCCCCATATTCACACTAATAGGGTGGCAATCAAGGAAATCTTCCCGTACTTTCGTGAAGAGAGAGTGGGAAACAATTAGTAAAAAAAAAAATCCCCAATGAATTATTATTATTATTAACACGTCTTACTACCCGTTCGGGTTATACGCACTTACGCTAATGTGTAATGCTAGGGTTATTGTGAGATTAAATGGAGGACCTACAGTTTAATGTGGAATCCGAAACACGGGGGAGGCCTGGCATTCCACACATTACACGTCTTGTCAGAGGTAATGGAAGGGTTTGGCAATCAGATAAATCTGTGACGAGACCAAGGATTGAACCCCGGACCCCTGGCACAGAGGTCTGACACCTTACCCCTAGAGCACCAGGTCATCCTCCCCAGTGAAACCTGTCGGGATTTAAACCCCGAGCATTCCGTCCCTGGCAAACCAGATAATGTGAGATAGAGCCTTTGTCTATGCACCTATCGTTACGAGTAACAATTTTTACTTTTTCGCAACCTCTAGTAAAGAGGAAGTATTGTGATAGTTTCGCGGACGAAGTCTTCTCTTTTTTTGCTAATCTGGTTTGTCGTTGATGGCCAGCTTAAATCCCGTCAGAATGTACTGATATGATTTCCCGTTATGATTCCCATCTAATATCTACCTTTGTTATCCATGCTCCGTTAGTGTAAACAAGGCCACAAAGGGAGGGGGTGGGGTGGAAGTGAATGTGACAGTTTGCCCCGGGATCCAACTCAATGGGGGTCCCCAATCCCTCAGACAACTTTGATCTCAGAAAAGTTAATAGCATGGTTTTATTACTATTTTCTTAATCCTTGTTTTTTTAAGGTAGTTTAATTAACATAAAAGGTTGTTACAATATTGATTATTAAAAATGTATTATTTTTTTCCAATCCTATTATATTTATAAGAAATATTATATAATTATTGCTGATGGCACACCTGATCTATCACATATCGAGCAGTTAGCCTTTATCATCAACTATGTAATACAACATAACGAAAAATGGGTGGTTTATGAAATATTCATCGAGCTGATAGACTTTGACAAGAAGAAAGGAGCATATACTGCAGAAAAGACCGAGAAAGTCTTATAAGAATGTAACTTAAGTCTAGCACAATGCAGAAGACAAGGTTACGATAACGCCTCCAACATATCAGGTAAATTTCAAGGTGTAAGAGCAGATATTTTGAAAAGAGTCTTCAAGTCTAAATTTCACCATGCAGTGCACACTCGTTAAATATTTGTGGTACTCATGCTATGGGAACCAGTTTAGAAGTGAAAACCTATTTTGGCAATATCAAGAAGCTCTAAATTGTATTTTCTGTCAGTCTTGCGAGATGGAAAATTCTACAAAATACTGCTAATATCTCTCTTAACTCCATATTGAGAACTAGATAGAGTTCAAGAGTAGACGATGTTTGTCCTCTGACGACAAATTGTAGAGGGGCTCTAGATTATTTGATTAGAATTTAGGAGAAGCTATGCACCTATCGTTACGAGAGAGATAAGCAGGTGTATCGGGTCTAATTGAGTCGCTGAAATCGTTTGAATTCATCCTTCTCACCTACAATATGGTACAAAGTCTTGAAGTGTATTTATGATAGAAACAGAGTACTTAAAAGTTCTAAGCCAACAATAGAAGAGGGAACATAAAATGTGAAGAGCCTAGTGGAGGAGATTCCTTATTTGAAAGAACCTGGCCAACTGTGCTTACAAAATCAAAATAATTCGCCTTGAAATTCGGAATCAAACCAGATTTGAATATCTAAGGAATTCGTAACAAACGAAAATTCCATTATAAGATAAGAAAGGGGATGTTGACTACAAAATTGACTCTCCAGAAACTAGATTCAAAGTGCAGGTGTTCATTCCTACATTAGATATGCTCTTGATGAATTACGTAACCTGGTTAATAGAATAGCAGAACTGTCAGTATTATTATTACCTCTTTTGAACACAGTAGATGATGTGGACACCTCAGCCATTGTCACTCATGCTTAAGCCTTGAAGGCAGCATATCCCCAGGACATTCAAAAAGAAGATCTCATAGAATAAATTCGGCTCTTTTACAAAATATGGACAGAATTGAAATTGTGTGTTAGTGGAAATGTGAGCTCTGCCCTTGAACTGCTCAAATGTTTTAAAAGGGTTTAGAAACAGTTTTTCCACAAATTTGTATTCGTTTAAGACTCCTAACAGTATTACCTGTGTCAGTAGCATCGGGGGAGCGCGCTTTCAGTAAGTTGTATTTGATTAAAAAGTTTGCGTTCAGCCACTGGTGAGAATAGACTAAACCATTTGTTAAGTTTGAACATTGAACATGATCTTGTTAAAGAAATAAGTTTTAAGTATATTATAGATGAGTTCGCTGTAATAAAAGCTTGAAAAATTGTTCTTAAATGATATTAGAATGAACGGACTTAAGTATTTCAATGAAATTACTAATGGAGCTTCACCATTTTTGAAGAACACTTTTATATAATGCATACAGCTTAAGATTATCTCGATAAAAATAAATCGATTACATTTTAAAAAATTGTCGCTGGTTTTCGCTGGTACCCATTCGAGTTATATGTATAGACTATGTACTAACTACTAACTATGCTAATATGTTAGGAATATGAAAGTTAATTTAAGAGGAGGTGCACATCTACATGGCGAAAGAGTTGAAAACCATTAATGAAAAACCACCCTCTGTACACCCGAGTGAGATTCAAACCCCGAACTCATCATCGGTTGTCTAGTCCACTGTTAAGGGTGACGCCTTAGACTTTGATAAGAGGAAGATAATCAAGTCTATGTTTATGATTTTTGTGAAAGAGGGCTCTAAAAATTACGTTTCCATATCCCCTCTGAGCTCTCTGGGCAGCCCTTGGTGCAAATATGAGGATTGATTTGTCAGTAAGACGTGGTTAACTAATTATATACGAATATGCATATAAAAAACCTTGCTAAGAAAAAACTGTCTCAATTTATACAACAGCCATCCTACTAATAATAAAACTATCGTTAAAAACCATGTCTTGTTAACTATTTTACAACTTGAAAAATAAAAAGATTGAATCGCTAATCCCTTCCACACGTTTTGTCGTCTTGTTTGTTGACTGAACAATCTGTGTTGTCTGTGTGCTCAGCAAACAAAACCAATGAACGAACAACACGTACAGTGGAAGGTACTTTGTCAACAAATGTTGTTAGCATACTTTTATCTTTATGAATTGCATTTCAATTATCGACGCTACCATCATTTTACTGTTTGGATCCACAATTTGTTGTGTTCTCCCAGGAATGGTTCTATATTCTATGATATCATTTGTTTCTGTGCATTCGTTTGTGTTAGACTAAGGGTGATAAGTGTTTTATGAAGTAATATTGTTACAGTAATATTTGGGTGCTTTCTTTGTAAGAGAGTAGTAAGCAATGTAGTCATTTTAGTTAAAAGTAATATTAAAACAAAACTGACTGATTTGGCAAGACTGTGAAAATTTCTTGATTTACAGTTCAGACGTAAGTAGTATTTTTCATAAATTAACTTAAAGGTACATTGTAGTTAGTGTATTTATTTAGAGACAATTTAAGAATTTTTAAAAAATAAACCCACTGCTCATTAAAACATATATATATTATTTAAATCAAAACTGTAAAAGTACATTTTTATTTTAGTTATTTACCAAGCCGGTGGCGAGGCGTGCAGGTGTTGCCACTAGTAGCAGTTGAAAATTAGAATAATTTTTTTATTATTATTAGAAGGCCAATTAATATCACGGGAGTGTACTTTGGACTCAGACTTGTCAACCCCAAAGTGGTAAGTTACAATATTGCACAATAAAAGTGTACAACACTAAAATGTGTACGCAAAAATTAAAAGACATGCGTTCAACTCTCTGGACAGTGATTGCAATGTTTAGATAAATATGTGTAACTAATCTACCAAGCAAAATAAATCCATTTGCTCCAATACTTGTGACCAGGATGTGGGGTGGTCTTAAATCTATTTCCCCCACACTGGCTATTAATTCATATTTATTTTAATTGTTTTATCAATTTTTTCTTGACTAATAAACAATTATCACTCTTTAATATATTTATATTTGAGTTAGTTCCTATCCGTTTATTGATCTACAAAGGGCAATAATAGATTTCTTAGGAAATAAAATATTTGCTAAGAATTTGGGATAAGCGGGTGTTTAATAATGGTGGTATCTGGTAGCTATTTCCAAAAGGCCACGCCTCGTCATTGTCACCACTAAATTAGAAGACATAAATAACATATTATACAATCCTGAATATATTAGTCCTATTTCGGTAGAAAAACACACAGGCCACAAAATAGTGTGATAAATGATATTAATTGCCATCACCGAGTAATTACTTTATTTCATCAGCATTACATTCGTTTACATTCGTAATTTCCTTCTCACAGATGAACAGCCAACTTGTTAACAATGAGACGGGGAAATGTATGGATGGAGAAATTTGCCTTGTTAAGATGGCAGCCCTAATCTTCTTGCGTGGGTTGCGGCGCTACGATAGTATCCAGATAGCACATAACCTGACGAGTGCCGGGATCTTCAGGCACATTGTAGTCCGGTTTGAAGATTCTTCAGGGAAAGTTGGAACCAAATTCATACAACTTAAGTTAGGGCAAGGAAAAAGTAATATTATAAGCAGAGAGCAGCTCTTCACCTTATCAGGTGATTTCAGTATTTTTAAATACTACCTATCTTACCGTGAGATTGAGAAACAATTTCCTACTAGCGATTCAAAATTCCCTCAGAGTGGTTTGTTTGAAGACTGCTGGTTCATCATGTTGACAGACGCTTCTTTGAAGCAGACGAATTATGTTGAGATCGAAGGAAATGATTCTTTGAAATCTACATGGGCAGATTCTCGACAGATATCTTTAGATAACGATGTTTTCGAGTTGTTTTCAGATTGGGAAATATGCTTAAAGCTATTTTCAGAGCTTGTTCCATTAATGCGTAATATATATAAATATGAAAATGAGATAATTTGCAAAATTGATCGCTTTCAACACAAAATAACTAACAAAGAGCTGCGACGGGAAATCTCTAAGCTAAAAGTAAACATGGACAAAGATATAATATTAGATTATTTTAAAGTGTTTCAAAATATTGGTGATTCAACAACGTACCACAACTTTCTACTTAAGTTAAAAATGTTCACGGATCTTGGAGGGGAAAGTAATCTTGACAGGAGCATTAAAAGAGAAATTCAAAAGTTTTGTAAGACATCTATATCTGAATCTGAGATGATCTACCAAGATATTTTAAAAAATATGGTAAATTGGTGGCATTCTGCTAATGTCACTTGTCTTAGCAATAGGTTAACTAGTCTTGAATGTATCTTTAAGAAGGTCCAGGAAAGAATAAACGCCATAAACCAATCTAAAGTTAAAGAAATGTTATACTTGAGTTTAGATTTTAATCATAACCTGTTAGATATACTTAAGAAAGTGTTGGACTCTGACTACTTAATTAATATTGTTGTTGAAGAAGGTCCTACAATATTGAGCTGTATAAGAATTCAGCAAACCCTTAAAAACATAGAAAATACTAATTCATTATTTGTTTCATTGCAGCACCTACGAGATAATATCGATGAAGTTAGGGGAGTATGGCCAAGTGGATTGTGCAAAGTTTTAGTTGTTGATTGCGAGGAAGAAATCATCAGTGCGAATGAGCTCGCAGAGTTTCTGCAGGATGACTATGGCAAAATGTTATTAATAACAAAACAACATCTTGGGGATGGCTTCATAGAAATTATAGATGCTTGCACTTTGGAAGATTTAACTGAAAAATCTCAGGAACTAGCATTGAGAACTATAATCAATTTTCAGGGTGATTCACTTCGTCTTGGGTCCCTTCTAATACATCATTCCGCTGAAATGTCTGTTGTGAAAGCAAATCTGCTTTATAAAATATTTACTAACGCTAGAAATATTAGCTTTGGACATCACATAACATCTAAGATAGAGCATTACATCCCTAGAAATTTGGAACGTCTTCCTATAGTTCTAAGGAAGGACGTTTTTGAAGACGAAGGAATATTTATTGTAAGTGGTGTGGACAAAAATTATCTACAAGAGCTCACCGGTCTGAATAACCACGTAGGTTATTTCTATAGTAACAATCACAAAAACGTGTCAAGTGAATGCAAACATATAGCACTTCGAGAAATTGAAAATGAAAAGGTGTTTTACGACATATGTGAAGAGATTGGTAAAGGAAATATTCACTTGTTGAGATTAGAGCATGACGTGTTGACGTGGAGGGCGTCAAATGGAGACGCAAGTCGTTTAATGAGATACGTCAACACTGGTAGCACAGGTCTCTCTGATAACTTGGAAGAGTTCATGGAGAAATGTAAAACAATCGCACCCCAAACTAACACAGTATGGGACATTCCAGACAGAGTAGTGCTCATTTCAGGAGAGCCGGGCATAGGGAAGTCTTATTTGGTGACTCAGCTGGCTCTACAAAGCAAAAAGGCTCGTCCTGAAACTTGGATCGTTAGAGCAAACTTTTGTCATTTTAAGAGTTATCTTAACACTTTAAGTATCAGCAAATTAGGAAAACTAGAAGGTTATAGATTTTTGCTAAAAGCATCTCAAGTAGACTTAAGTGATAGTCATTCAATCGAGTATGAGTTATTAAAACACTCAAAAAAAATTGTCGTTTTGCTAGATGGTTTCGATGAAATTAGCTCTGAACAAGTCAATAAAGCCATTGTTTTAATGAGGAGTATTAGAAACTTAGGGGTAGAGAAACTTTGGGTGACGTCACGCCCTATGATGAGAAAGAGACTGGTGAGAGGACTCTCCATTGTATCATTTACAATTAATCCTTTTAGCAAAGAACAAGAAGAAGTTTTTTTGATAAATTGCTTTAAAAATAGAGCCCCAAATGTTAGTTCAGAAACACTCAAAGAGTTTATTTCGAAACTCTTTGTATTACCTAACATTGCCGAAAACAGCCACAACGTTTGTGTTGATGGAGTTCCTCTTCACAGCATTATGTTCTCCGAAGCATTTGAAGAACGATTGACAACTTTCCAAAACACAGGTAATGTAGAAATTCCTGATAAAATTGATTTAATAGAACTTCTTATTAAGCTTGTACGTAAACATCGTGACATTTACTATGAAAAGTATAATTTTGAGGTGAACAACTATGACATCAGCGAGAACTCTGACATTTATGTCGGATATCACGTGAGATCAGCTTTACAAGCCATACTCCCATCAGGACATTTATCACAGTTACATGATAGAACAATAGAGGAAAGAAATATGCCGTTCATTAAACGACTCCAAGGAGGAGAAACTACTACATTTATCCAAGGAATAATCGATGGGCGTCCTCAATTCTCTCACCGTGTCTATGCCGAGTTCTTTGCGTCATTGTGGTTCGTGAAGTATTTCAGACAAAACAGGGATTTCATAGAACAAAACTTTCACACCTGGGAATACAGAGAAATTCGATTTATGTTTGACAGGGAGTTGGTTAGTGGACACGAAATACATGAGGCGATACTAAAAGGTGACATTGCATCTGTCAGGACACACTTGTTTAGGAAAGCAAATGTAAATGCAACAGATTTAGGGGGGAGGACACCGTTACATGTTCTTGCTTCCTTACCACCGAGTATTATAACAAGTGGTGAGCCATCAGTGGTGTTTGAAGAATTGATGCTAACATTACTTCGAGGCGGGGCGGACGTAAAATTGACAGATCACGTTTTAGGAAAAGATCCCCTTTATTACATATACAAGAACAGCGCATGGATCATGTACGTAGTGTGGTTGCGTAGAATGATGAGCCACGAAGACCCGGCTTATAAACAGCTACTCCAAGTTTACAAAGCAGACTACCCCTTGTACCTAGCTGCTATCAATGGCCACATGGAGCTTATCACGGTGGCGCTAGAGATGGATCTTCCCCCAGACACGGTAGTGATTGATACAAACCAATCCACAATCCTGCATGGGGCAGCCTTCACTGGTCACCTGAAAATAGTGGATCTCCTCATCAAGCATGGGGCCGATCTCAACATCCGTGATGCAGAAGGTATGTCCGCACTGATGTTGGCGGCGGGAGAAGACCATCTGGACGTGGTGAGGAGTTTGACGGACCACAGAGCCGATCTGGACTTGCAGAACAATACGGGGAACTGTGCGCTGCATCTTGCTGCAGAACAGGGACATTTGGGGGTGGTAAAATGCTTGGTTAGGGCGGGTTGCACGATAAATGTCATCAACAACAAAGGTGAAACACCACTGGACTGTGCCAAAAGTGTTGTGAGGGATTCTAGAGTAAGAAACAAAGATTACACTAATCGACTCAAGTCTGTAGTGAGATATTTAGCTGACGCTGCTTGTATATATGTATGCTCTTTACAATAGTAGGAAAGTCTACATGTGGAAGCTACAGTAGATAAAAGAGGGACGATTACTTATTGATAAAAACTGCTTACCTTAAATTTTTTAAGATTATGTACAAATACACTGTTACAAAATAATGTGTATATTTTTCCTAGGGGTCTACAAAAAGCTTCTGAGGATAGGTTTACAAAGCGTTGTTCAGAGGAATACTGACAATTGTTTTGAAGGTTTATCATGTTTATTGAAAATTCAACACAAATAAAAAAAGTATTTTGCATAAATTCTGCATTAAAATAATTAGCACTAAGCAGGAGACAAAGTGAAATACCTAAATGAATGAAGGTGATCTGGTGGTCTAGGGATAAGGTGTTGTAATTCTGTGCTGGGGGTCCAGGATTCAATCCTTGGTCCAGCACAGATATATTTGATTGCCGAACCCTTTCTTCACCTCTGACAAGACGTGAATTAATCACAACTTGTGAATTTGTGGAATGCCTCCACCGTAGTTTGGGTCCCACGTTAAACTGTAGTTCCTTGATTTCATCTCTCAATCGCCCTACGATTACACATTAGTGTAAGTGCGTATAACTCGAACGGGTAGTAAGACGAGGTGCTAATAATAATAATACATGCATGAAGACAAAAATCTGATTCTCAATCTATATTTTATAAATGTGTGATCCAAAAACATTACAAATTTTTTTTTGGCAAGAGCACTATTCTAGTGTATTAATTAATATGTTAACTAATATTTATCATTTAAAGTCTTACGAGCCAATAAAAACAGTAATCAAATATGATCCGGGCACAACTTTTTATTAACTGAATTTTTGTTTTTTATTGATAATATTTTTTAATTGTTTCATTCAGTATGAAATTATGGTTTTAGCTAAGTTAATATTTTTTTAATTCGTTTAATATTTTTAAATAAGTTTTTTAAAAGTTCCATTTATTAACTTAACATATTTTAACTAATTGTAAAATTAAATCTTTTTTGTTATTATTTTATTCCCTTCGCCTTATTTGAGCGTTAGTCTTCTATGACGACATGTTTCTGGGTTATATTACACGATCTTCAGTTCTTATTTATGATAACGATAATTTATTTTAATATATATTATGGAAAGGTTTGTGAATTTTGAAGTTTTACTATATAAGAAACATTTTTTTGTGGGATGATTAAAATAAATCATCGTCATCATAAATAAGACCTTAAGATGGCGTAAAATATAACACCGAAAAATGTCGTCATAGAAGAATAAAGCTCAAACAAGGAGAAGGTAAGTAAAAGAATAACAAAGAATGTTTAATTTTATCATTTATTACTTCATATTAAATAAATATTAACATTATTAAAAATAATTTAACAAGCTGAATGCCAACAAGGTTGGTCTCAAGTGTAGTGTGATCTGACTGTGGCTGTCTATACTGGAAATTGTTTTTGACAATATTTTATTTTCCATCCTCACATTGTTTTAAATTCAGTATATCAAATTAAACTGGAATATTATATAGGTTACTGATAGAGCCTGAAATTAACTAAAACCAGATTTCACTAGGTAAAACTAGTTCCAGCAAGGCCATCTCATCAATACCAGTTTCAACTAGTTAACAATAGATATAACTGTTTATTGTACGTGAAATATTGTAAAAACGACAATAATAAGTTGAACTTATTTGTTTATTGTTTCGACTAAGCTAGACTCACTCCATTTACGTTACATCTAACGCTATAAAACTGTCCAGGATGAGGATTAGCTTCGAGAAGTCACAGCAGATGAATGGAAAGGAGGAGGGAAAAAAGTTCAACGATGAAATGGAGGAAGAGGAAATGCTGGATAGTACTCACTAAAATATTTCTTCAGTCAGAAAGAAAGTCCATGGAAATGAAATTTATTTCTGATGCAACACATCCTCCGGTTGATGATACATAATCGGATGTGGACAGGTCAAAGGAGACCTTAGGAGCTTACTGTACTTTGAAGCAGGAAACAGAGAAATCGTTTCACCTCGAAATGTTATGGCAAAATAGCTTGTTGCAATAAATTAGAAAAGATGACTGTGGTTGTAGGTCTACTTTAAATAGTAGGCTGTTTTTCGCAAGTCAGTATTAAGATTATTTGTCCCTAGAGACAACTATTTTTACCTAACAACTGGTTTTAATGGTCAGAGACTTCAGTCAATACTGTTTTTAACTAGTCAGTACAGGCATTGATTACATAATGTTTAGTGCACATCAATACTGTTGACTGGATTTAATTGGTTCTAGAAATGTTTAGTAAAACTTATTGACGAAAGGGCTTTGATGAAACAAGTTTTACCTAGTTAAATCGGGTTTTAACTGATTTCAGGTTCCGACTGTAACCAATTTTAAAGAAACATAGCAAATATGACATATTAATAGCATATCAAATTAAGATTAGGGGCTCGAAACATTGGTGAAAGTGGAAAGTTAAAACAAGAGCTTTTTTTTGTTGATTTGTAAATTCAAAAGCTGTTTTGTAATGGTGGTGTAAGAATAATTATTTTACTGGATGGGTAACTTTTATTAGCCCAGGTCACAGACAAGTAAGAAACAGACTCTCTCAATCTTACGGGGGTTCGATTGCACTCCTTTTGTCAGCTTGAGTTTTTCAACAATGGGCCTCGTTAGTGTCACGGCTGGGTGATTATATGACCAACCGCAGCGATCGTAGCGTTGAAAGACTCAAGCTGTCAAAAGAAGCGCAACCATTTTAACCTGGAAGTTGAACGTATGGACATATTATTTGTCTTTGGCACAGGTGTAAAAAAGCTGTCCTACTTAAATGTATGTTCTTTATATAATTTAACAAAATGTTAATGCTTAGATATTATACAAGGTTTGCTAATATATTATGCCAAATGAATAGGCATTTATTTTAATTATGCTATTTTGTTAGTTATAGTAAAAAACATACCTTACTAATTTAAAAGAAAAATTGATAAAACAACTCATACAATTTTGATAAGGCCATCAGATTAATTTGAACTTAACATTCTTACACAAGTTTCTGCGTCTACTTTTGATTAAAACCTTATTATTCTTGCTTAGTTTAATTTATTTACAACTAAAAATTATAAACAATTGTTTTTATTTATTAAAATTCTTACTTAATTTATTATAATTTTAAGTAAATATTCATATGTATTGGTTTTGTTTGGTTCATCAAACACTTTATAATGAGCAACATCTCAAATATGTATACAAGTCGTGTATATTATTTAATTTTTTAATACAATTACTGCACAATAAAATATGGTATTCTATTGTGACGTGTCACCCACAGAACAAACCCAACTTAATAGTCCAATGCTGATTAGCGCTTCTGTCAGGCAACAGCCGGGGGAAAAATATAGCTAGTAATTAGATTGACGGGTGACCTGGAGGTCTAGGGGTAACGTGTCAGACTTCTGTGTTGTCGGCCGGGGTTCAATCCTCGGTCCCGGCACAGATTTATCTGATTACCAAACCCTTCCTTCACCTCTGACACGACATCTTGGGAATGTGGGGAAGCCAGGCCTCCATCGTGGTTCGGATTCCACGTTAAACTGTAGCTCCTTCATTTCATCTCACAATCACCCTACCATTACACATTAGCGTAAGTGCGTATAACCCGAACGGATAGTAAGACGCGATGCTAATAATAATAATAATAATAATAATTAGATTGACGCCCAAAATTACGGGATCGTGCAATTCTCTGCAAACGCTGCCATATGTTGCACACGCACAGTCCTAAGTTACCAACAAATGTGGCATAAGGACATGTTTGTGGAAACGCTTTACCTAATGTTGTTTCGATATTGAAAGTAGTGAGTACAGAATACATTCCTATTATTTATATTGACTGTTCATTCATAACCGTGGATTATTTCACTCCTTGCCACTGATAGATTTGTATATCTCAATAAATACTTTGGTGCAAATGATAGAAACGTCATGCTCAACTACACCCACGTATGAATGAGAATAAGAAATATCTATCCGCTTCGGTGCCGCAGGACTCAGGCACTATTTTCGCAATAGATTATACTGCCGAATGTGCTTTGATCCCGTTCGGGTGTACTGAGAATGATTTTTCCTAGATGATTTCCCCACTTTCTTCATGCAAATGTCACTACATTTCCTATAAATTCACTTACTCCTAGCGTACAGCCCAAACTGGTAGTAATACGTAGTGTTATTAGCGTAATTAGTACATAAGAGTATAAACCGAATGGGTATTAAGACGCAATGCTATAAAATTATATATAAAAAGTATATATTTTGTATTTTTACTGTGTAACGCCCAACCGCCACTACGACCCACCTATTAAACTGAATTTTATATTATATTTGATTATTTTTTCTTCCTCGGTTAATACTTTCATTTTTTTTTCTGTGAATTTTTTGACTTGCATCGGTTAATTTTTGGTGCTATATTTTTTTAACAAAAATGCAGTATGTTTGTAAAATAGCTTATGAATGTCACTTAAATGTATTCGAGTATAGTGAAGAACATGGAATAAAGGGCAGAATTTTTTTTTTTGCAGTTCATCTTATGGGATATACACATATAATTACACTAAAAGAATATAAAGGGAGAAGGTATATGTTTAGAGGAAATGTAGATACATTTATTTCTAGGGAGTGTGGGAACCTTTTAGCAAAATCTCTCTCAATACACCCATCCAGGATTCAAGCCTCAAACTCTGTCATAAGAAACCAGACTAAATGAACCTGACATACGACGTGCCTCTCACTACGGGTAAATGCGATATCTGACAGTTACAAATGTTACGTCAAGTAATGTAATCTGTAGCTGCCACTTTTTTTTATAAATATTATCGCCACCAGCCGGTGTACTTTATGTAAAGCGCTTGCCTCACGATCCGAAGTTATTGAGTTTTAACCTGACCAAGGTCAACAGAAAATACTTATCACCAGTTATCTCAAAGGGAATGTAAAGTCATGTCAATTAAGGCATAAAAATTCTCCTTGAAATGCCTTTTCGTCGAATTATTTATAAACGTTCTCACTCGCTCATATAAATTCAGTGCGGAAAGAAACTGGGAACCACCATACTTATTATATAATTTCCGAATCAATGTGTCTATCCCAAGTGGAGCAGGTGGGTGACACTAGCCAGTTGAAGTATTGAGTGCGTGCGCTGCTGCGGATGTACGAGGAAGCACATCAAACCAACCTTCGATATTTAAAACTCTGAATCAATCAATACTAATACAATTAGCATATGGTAAAATATAACCTTCGATAAACGTAAAAATAGATGTGTCAACATTAATTTATAAAACATCTTTCCCACTTCGTTATTATAACAGCAATAAGTGGTTGATGAAAAATACAAACACGTTGTTATACAACAACTAAGCATTTGTAAACAAGTGTACTAAATCTGATAATTCAACAAATATAAATTCTCAAATCACGTGTTTCAAATTGTTATCAGAGGCATTAATCATATTCTAAATAGCAGTCTTCGCTCCGATTATTACTAGGAAGGAAGTTTTTATGACATTTTTTTATGGTGGATAACACCACGCTTTAACTATAATAACGTGATTATAATCCCTCACTGAGGTTGGCGTAAAGATTTGTTATACTTTCAAAGATAAGGTGTTAAACTGCTCATCTTGAAAACAAATACTAATATATTAACAAATTACTTTGGCCATGAATAAATGAAGAGGTAAGCTGACACTAGACTAAGAAGACTTTGGAACTAAGGAGTGGGGTTTGTGGGGTAGAGGGGAAATTGAATTTGCCTGCTTTTTCCCAACGTTTCTTAGAATATGTAATTCAAAAAACTTAAATAATTTCAGTATAAATTTTAAAATAAATTAAAAATGCACTTTTGTACTAGGTAGATTATAAGGTTTATGTAAGTTTATTATATATGTTTTGGGGAGGACGAGGGTCTCGGAGAAGAATTTGGAAATTATTAGAAAGGGGGACTTAAATAAACTATATCATTGTGCTTATGACAACCCTATCCCCCCAAAATATCGTGAGAACAAGATGCCCTTTGGACACCTAATATAAATTATTATTATTTGTAAATGTGTTGGCACTATTATTAAAATGCTTTAAATCTTGGTGACCCACCTCGGTGGTCACGTGGTTTAATGCGCCAATCTCATGTTAAACTAGATCGCCAATGATGAGAAAATTGGGGTTCAAATCCTGTTTGGTTGTACTGAGGCTGAGTTATTCACTATCTTTCCTAACAAATTTGGGTTTATTTCTTGTGAAACTCTTACCTTCCTCATCCCTATTTCACTTGCCTTTATGACTGTGTGGGTATTGAGAAAATCACAAACTAAGACAAGGGGACAAATACTGCTATTGTAGCCATTAGTTACGTTTAACACTAAGGGTTTTTAATTGCTTTGTCCAAGAAAAGTAGTTTGAAAAAAGTAACACCCCATAGTCATGTAAAGAGGATTGGAAAATCACACTGATAAACCAACTATAGTAGCCATCCCCAATATAATCAACTGAGATTCGAACCTAGATCTCCTCACCACAAGCCATCCAATATATTGCGAGAGTGTGGCTTTGACCGTGGGTCATGTTAGTAGATACCGTTGCTATTAAAACTAGTTACAATAGACCCTTTTTACGTTTTCATCTTGGACATTTTAGGCATTATCAATAGAACATTTTTTGAAGTTCAAATTTTTTTATAAACTAAATAGAAAATATTCTAAATGGAATTTCGTTTAGTTCCATTTGATCAAACTATCCTAGATATTATTTAACTCATATTGGTTAGTCACACAGTCCAAGGCATCATTCTTACAGTATAATAGACTGAAGTTTTGGTGTAAGGGAGATCGGAATTTGGAACCCAACCGTGTACATTAAGAGTGGGATTTTTCCTAAATGGTTTTTCTCCGTCTCTTATGAATTAAAATTTTCCTAACTAAAACCAATATCGAGATTTATAAAGCTGTTAGAAAATATAAAATAATCAATTTATTATAAATAACTATACTTTAAATGCTCTAAAAAACAAACATAGACGTTTATAGAAACAATATTTTAATAGAATGGATTTAAGACATTCTTACTCTCCAGATAGTCAAAAATATGTTTTTCCCTTATTGACTAAAATGTTTCTTGACATTTTCCTGGTTTTCTTGGAAGCTATAAATTTCCTGACTTCAGAGAGCTAACTATACCATTTTCCCTGATCAACTGGAAAATTTCTCAACATTTCCTTGATTTTCTTGGAAAGTATGAAGTCCTTGAGTTTTACAGGTTTTCAATACTTTCTCTATCTGTGGCCACCCTGATCTTCCTTGTCCTTAACTCAGTAATGTAAATATGCGGACAGGCACTAAGAAAAGGCAAGAGAAAAAATGATGTTACACAAAACTACAAAGCTAAGTAAATTTTATTTTATTTATTGATAAGCAATTTGAGGATTTATCAAATATGATTTTGTAGATATAGAAATGTTATTAAAAACCTTTCTTTGTTTAAATGATTAAAATGTTGAAACATTAGACTACAGTTGATAAGTTTTATTTAAATATGTGTAGGAAAACATAGAGAAATTCAAGTACCTGGGAAGTCTTCTGACAAAGGATACCTACTTCACCAAGGACATTAGGTCAAGCATCGACTTGGCCAAGGAAGCTGATGCGCTGCGTCACATTGCTTGACGTGACTAAGAGAAGCGTCGTTTCAGTGGTGTCCGACCACTGGTGCGTTGTGTGGCGAAAAGAAGTGTTATACTTTATGCAACGCATCCACAATCCCTACAGTACAGAGCTTATCATTGTGAAAGTACGTTGCTGTTTAATGACTAGTGACTGAACTGGGAGTGAAATTATTTTTAATTAATAAATTCAAATTTAAAATTAAATTTGCATTAAATAATACAATGAAAAATATTAAAGCTAGTCTTTTGATGGGTACTAGTTTGTTAAATATGAACAACTTACCTTAAAAAAAACTTCAAGAGACGTCAGGCAGCAGCCACACAATAACAAACAAGAAAGAACAAACAGAGAAATTCTGCATTAGTCTTTTTTTGGTGGCATAGCTTCAATTTGAGGAAACACTTAAATTTTCTGTTTGTTCTTCCTTGGGTGTTATATACTCGTAATTTATAAATGATGGCCTATTAACATAGAAAATTTAAGTGTTTCCTCAAATTGAAGCTATGCCACCAAAAAAAAGACTAATGCTTGGTGGCATAGCTTCAATTTGAGAAAACACTTAAATTTTCTATGTCAATAGGCCATCATTTATAAATTATCAGAACTATATTATATCTAATAAAATAACTGAATATTTTGTTTTTGCTTGGAAAAAATTTTGACAGTATTTTTATTGTGATAAATTAATGGAAAACTATCACTTTATAAACATTTTCCCGTAAATTAAAATGAATAGTACGACGCAATATTACATACGTTCTCATATAGTAACTAGCCAAGAGTTGGCTTACTTCCATTGTATATTACAATTAGGAATAAAATTTTCATATATTTGTCGTCAGTTATGTCTGTGTGGTGCACTGTACCATTTATTTATTCTTTCAAACCTCTAAATACTTTAAGCAAGATTGATCTTGCTAATTTTAAAGTATGGTGTTTAGAGTAAAGACATGCCTACTTTGATGAGTTTTGTTTAACTCTTTATATTAATTGTAAAAGCCGAAAATGACCAAACTCTATTGAGTATATATACATTAATTTGGACACCCTTCGCTTATAAATTGTGGGCAGGAGGAAAAGCACAATCCAAACACGTTTGTTTCTTTGTATATGTGTGCGTGTGTGTTCAAATATCATATATACACACAAATACGATTCTAGAATTATTTTTTTAAATTGTTTAAATTTGTAGGAATTTAAACCATTTTATTCTCAACAAATAGCTCTTCACTCAGGCTTGAAAAAAAAACAGGGCTATTTAAAAAAATAGTTGGGCTATATTAGGTTTTATTGGGCTTGTTTTGGTGTGATTAAAGATATTATGTTTGTTATCTGATTCAACCAATCATTCTAATATATTAATTAGTTCCTATACTGTTACTTTACAAAGAAAATAACGTTTAGGCCTAACAATAATATTATATTTTATAAAAATGTTTTTAAAGAATTACAAACAATAGACACTGGTTAACAAAATTCAAAATAAAACGTTCATGAAATCATGTTAGTAAAATTTTGATCTTAGAAAAGAATGTTTTAAATTTAAATTGTATGTGTATTCTTTAAAATATTCAATAACATTAGTTTGATCTAATCCTATGTTAGTATATTTAATTCCATTTCTAATCTATCTACCACATTTTTATTCAAAGTAATTAATCATATTTTAAATATTAAAAGGCAAATAGACTAACAACTTTCAAAAATTAATTATACAATTGCTTTTTATTAAAAATATAAGAAGTGTTTTTTTAAGTGGGTATTTTTAATAAAACCCATGTGTGTTTTTTTGAGCTGGATATAATTATAACAACCCTGCCTTAGTTAACTCTACTTGCTTTAATTTTATGCAATTGTAACAAAGAGCTATTGCATCCATATTATTTACCTTTGAATTTGTATCTTTATTGTTAACTTATATAGTTGACGTGACTTGATATAAAATATATTTAATATTATTATAAAACTACTTTTTCAATTACACTTTTACATACCATTGTTTGATAATTGTAAACAATATACTAGCATATATAATAACCTACATTCTATAATCTCTAATTACCAGAGTATTGGCATTTCCATTAACCAACATACTAGTATCTATAATAGCTAGCATTCTGAGATCTATAGTAGCTTACATACAGGCATATATAATTACCGGATTACTGGCATTTATAATATTATTATTATTATTATTATTATTATTATTATTATTATTATAGAAACACGTCTTAATACCCGTTTGGGTTATACTCTTATGTACTAATCACGCTAATGGTTTTATGGATTAGGAATCTTATATTTAGAAGAAGTGTACCTCCAGTTTCATGTAGGAAGAGTGTAAAACCATTTTGGGAAAAGTCCTTAGCACACCCGACCGAGATTCAAACTTCGATCTCCACGTCATTGGTGGTCTAGTCTACTGCGAGGGTAACACGTTAGATCATGTGGCCACCGAAGTGGGCTACTGGCACATATAATTACCGGGATACTGGCATCCATAGTTACCGGAATACCAGCAAATATTATTGCCAGCATACTAGGACAAGATCATACTAAATAGATACATTATTATTATTATTATTATTATTATTATTATTATTATTATTAGCACCGCGTCTTACTACCCGTTCGGGTTATACGCACTTACGCTAATGTGTAATGGTAGGGTGATTGTGAGATGAAATGGAGGACCTACAGTTTAACGTGGAATCCGAACCACGGTGGAGGCCTGGCATTCAAAAAATAGATACATTCAGAGGAAGTAATTTGCTCTCCCCGATACTGTGGTGATTGTGTGCGCGTTTTAATAAGCATAGGTTTTGTGTTGGTTGGGTTGTTCATTGTGAATCGAATCTAGCACTTTCTGAATGATGACAGGCTTCAGTTTAATCAGACCCTCGGTCAAATGGGGGCGTTTGAAGTAGATTCACATTAGACTTTCCTCACACTAAGTGGAGAACCTGAAAGTGTAATGAACACTGTGCCTTGAAGGTTGCGGTAGTTGTCCGTAGTGCAAGCCACAAGCCAGTAATTAGTCTTGCTTTGTTATACTTCGCGGTGAGAAGAGAAAACAGATACGCAGCATTCAGGCTGTGTGCCAAACTCTGAGTTGTTGCTACTTTCAAGAATAATCGACATCCCATTATTATCATCGCTATCAGAAGAACAGAAGAATCACACTAGCAATAAGTGAAAATTGTAATGAAAGTTGAATGTTTGTAAAAACTTGTAATTAGATTGTATTAGTGTTTCTGTCAACAGTGGACCTTGCTATCTACAATCAAATAGATGGTACGGTGCAACAAACAGACCTATTCTCTCTTTTAGATTAAAAAACACTTTAAGTGATGCAGATAGAGGACGCGAGAAAAGGTCAGTGTTTTTTCAGTTTATATAGCAACATTTTTTTGGGAAATAAATAAAATATTGCTTCAGTACAAACAAAAAAGTTTAATTTTCTTCACACAGTGATATCAACAGTTGTTGAATATCTGTCATGAGCACTGCGGCATTAAATGAGAAACATTTTAAATGAAGTCAAAAGGTTGGCAATAAATCCCAAGACACCCTTGATAGATATTCAAGAACGGTTGAGGTCAGCATGTGAAGAAAATCGCACTCCATATTTATACTGTATCAATATTTTATTTATTTGCAGAAAAAAATTGGATACAAAAATTGCATAATTATTTATCTTTTTTTTAACCTTACCTACATCCCCACCTTAAGAAGAATAAATTCATCATACACTTTTGGACTTATGCTATGATATATATTATGGTAGTGAACATGTTTGTAATAGCTGAATTTAACTTTATTAAACTAAAATTCAAATTGATAAAAATGTTTGCTAGGCCTTGAGCCACGTTTATAAACTTTTCCCTAACGTTTCAAACGTCATTGGAATTTGATTCATGTATCACCACTGACAAAGCCCCAAGCCCGGAATAAGTTGTATTTAAAACAGCCTGTGAAATCCATCCAAACACGTGTAAAATTTAACTCTTTTTCTGAAAATGGCACATACACAGTTTGAAATTAATTATCTCAATGAATTTTTATAGTGTTAGGTGTCGTACCGTTTATTTTTAAATTAAATATAAATTAGTGCTATGTCTTTAGTATTACATAGAATTTAAAGCAAAACAAGTGTTAATGTTTTAAAATTGGCCAAATTGTGCTGACAATATGACACCCTCTATCCGCAAATGTTGGCACTATAATCGCTAACCGTGGCAGCCACTTGGTCGAAATAGATCACTTACGGGCTTACGCCATGGAGTTTTATAATATATTTATTAATCGTATGTATATATTTATATGTATACAACAGTTGTGAGACGCGGTGGAAAAAAAAAGAAGAGCTAAAGAGGACATTTTCCATTTTTTTAAATGTGTTTGCTTACCTAATTTGATTTGTCGTTTATTTACTTTTTTGTAGCCTTGACTATGAAGACAAGCATGGGCGATGTTCAATATGTGCACAATAATTACCATATTTACATATTGATGGAGGAATTAGTAAGTTGATGAATTTACTAAACGAACAAACTCTCTCAATACCCTCAGTGTTTATCATCCTTGTTTTATCCAAACAAACAAAATATGTTTTTTTAATCAACCACTTCCCACAGCCTGTCAGGGCTATATGAATTTTAACAATGCTAACCGGTTTTCAACGTACTGTAAATTTTTATAATTATTTTAAAATATAAATTCATAAAAAATGAATGACATAAAAAAAAGAAAAAGAAAAATAGGAATCAAAACCAAATTTCAAAACACACTGCAACTGTTGAACATCTTGCTTCTGAAAATGATGCATATCGATGGCCGTAATCAACAGAAACCGGAAACCAGAGCACCCTTTACACAAGCCTCCCTATGAAAAAAATAGTTCTTTGCAACAAAATATTCAATACTAAATAAACAAACAGTATTAACAGTATTAATAGCATTAGCTCAAGATAGGGGTAGGGGGCGTATTTTTGTGAGTGTGGTAATGAATCTTCGAGTACCTAATGCAATAGGGTAAGTAATGAAGTAAGAACGAGGAAGGTATAATTTATAATAACTGCACCCATATTTACGTGGAGGTGGAGTTGAAAACTATTTAAAAAACTAATTCCCTTAGTACATCATCCAGGATTCGATTCAGCCAGAACTCCCCGTCACCAGCAAACTAGACTAATTGAGTTTGACATTTAGAAAACATGCTCCCTAACGCGGGTAGTTTAAGTCATTAATAATCTTGATGTTAAACTTAAAAACAAAAATAAAATAAATTCTTTAGTATATATTATTTTGACGCAATTAGATATTTTAAAATATTATATCTTGATTTTCATATTCCTGTTTAGATTTGATTGTTTTCTATAAATAGTTATACCTTTTACCAAGTGTACCTTTTAGTACAATTTAGTTAATAGTACTATACCTCTATAGTCCAAAGTAAATTTTATAAACGCAGGAAATTTCATAGTCTAGTCCTTTTCTATAGGATGAAGTCTGTTCAAAACCCACTACACTGTTATGTATTTTCTCCTCAATAGGACTTTCCATTATGTCTCCATGCGAAAGGTTGTGCATTTAATAGGACCCTCTCCCCCCCCCCCCC